>RJWJ010018515.1:0-31502 GCA_004363605.1 Indri indri
TAATTGTATATATATTTATGGGGTACAATGCGATTTTCCATATGTGTATTGTATAGTTCGAAATAGGTAAAAGATAGAATTTTAAATGTCCTCACCACAAAGAAATGATAAATATTGGAGGTGATTGATCCTGGGCTTTTAATTGAGGATTTCCTACTTGCAAATTATGCAATACAGGTAAGCTCTAGAATAAGTGTCTTGGGTCCTCTCATTTAACTTTTGCTTTGTCCCCTGCCTCTTGCTACATTCCTGCATTGATCTGGCTTCTGATACTGCACAAGCCCACTCAAGAGAGTGCTAAGGACCCAAGAGGTGAAGGACAGTAGAGAGTAGGAGACACAGCCACAAGATCTAGTGCCCGTGGGGACAGCACTTTTCATAACACAGAGAGGGACGGGAGAAGACATTACATCAGACCAGGCCATGGCGAGCATGAGGAAGGAGGAGGAAAATTATGGAATAAATGGCAGCTGCGTGAGATGATAAAGTCTCCAACTGTTAGGGAATCTGTCTCCTCATGAAACTGCGAATGGGCAGCAAATGGTAACATCTGAGTGACCACATCTGGTGTGCTGGAGTCAACAGGTGTTTAAGTCACGTGTACCTCACCACTTACCATTTATGTCTCCTCTGTCCTCTCAACCTTGCAACTATTCCCCTGCCTCCTCCAGTCTCAGACTGTGAGATACGATATAACCACATGTTCTCCATTCCGCTCCCACCGTGGAAGGGGGGTTCATTCGACTTTAACTCAAACATTTACAAAAAGAGAGCCCATCACGTTTGGCTAGGTTTGTTTATCTTTTGAAGTTTTCCAGGAGGTAGCTCTCACAACAGGCAGGACTGGGGCCCCTTGAAGGCAACCTTGATGGTGAGTAGCTCTAAGTCCTATGATGGCCAGCTGACCCCAGCTGGAGCCAGGACTAATGTAAAATAGGCAGGAGGGTGGAGTGCAGTCCTAGGGACTTGTTCTGACAGAACAGCCCCCACTGCGGTGTTGGGGATGTGCTTCAATGATATAAGGGGGTCTGGGACAGAGTATTGCACCATGGGAGTAGAGTAAACAGATGGCAACTATTTACTGAAGAGGTACATTAGCAAAGATGGCGATTCTGGAGAGGTGGGCAATGAACTTCCTGAACAGGTCTCAAACTCCAGACGTCTCTGCGTGTCCCTGGTGGCCCAGTGGATTATGACTCAAGGACTCAGGAGATTTGTCATGCATCATCTGAGTCCACTGATTGCACAGATTGAGGCTAAAAATTATGACCTGGAATTCTTGTATGTGTATTTCTAAGACTGGCAGGAGATGTTGTTGCAAAAGGTAACATCTGTAAGTTTCAGGAAGGGAGGAATTATGTCTCTATCTACAGTGCATACCTAATATTACATCCTAAATGTCTATTCTTCTCATCTCTCATTTTTTTGTCAAAGACATTTAAGGTTCATTCACTTCCCAGCCTTTGCATTTATAAAATCCCTTCTAATTCTGTCCCCAGAGGTTTCCAGGAAGGCTCTGCCCATGATGCTGGTCTCCTAGGTGTCTGTCATCTTTGATGGACACATGGGGGAAATAAGACTGATAGCTATTCTTCAGAATATTCGGGATCAGAAGTTAAACAGTGGAATGCATGTTCCCTGATGAATGAAGTCCATGTCCTCCGAAAGTTCCTTTCTTGCTTCTTACTTTTTCATGTTCCCAAGGTGTCAGCTTGTTTCTAGTGTCTCATGTGGACTTTGGCTGTTGCTCAGGAAGAGTCCCTTCCTCCACATGCTAGGACCAGTACTTAGGAGGTCACAACATAGTGAAATCTCACAGCCGAAAGGCTTTTGGAGATTTTCTGGTTTAGTTCTCCATCCCAGACAAAAATTGTCTCTGTAATATTTCCAGTGGGTCATTTTCCAGCCTCTCCTAACACAACTCCCGAGAAGGGAAATGACAGTTTGGATTCCAGGCTGTGGGCCAGAATGACCATGTGGTTACAGCTCAAAGCTTTCTTTCTGCTTCCTTCCTACCCTACCCTGTAAGTCCCTTTCCCACGGAGAACAAAGATCCCCAAAATAAATCAAATAGACTCTGAGAACACCATTAGCTCAGCGTCCCGGAGAAGTGTCTAGAGGGAAGAGCTTTACACACAGGGATCATCACAGAATGCTTGGCTCCCTTTCCCCTTGTGAATGCCTCTTCCTCCTGGACCTTGCTCCGTGCATACCCAGGAGGTGCTTATCTTCCCCAAGTCACTTCCACCAGGAGTCCACACAGAAGGGAGTCAGGGGTCCGGTTAGCTGGCCTTCCTCTAGCCCAGGCTAAAGGAGTCCTTGCAGCTCATATGCAGTTCTCAGTTTATCAATTAGGTGATTAGTGAGTTAAAAAGGGGAGGGGCCAAAGTCCTGGGTGGTCATACCCAGGAAGTGCTATGTCTGGGGTTTTCCTGGGCAGCAAAAGCCTTTTATAACAGTGGCTTTGGGACTCTCTCCTTTCTGAAGAGAACTATTACCTGGCTCAATATTCTGGCAGCGTCCTATGTTTTGGAAGACAGGCTCATCTGGGAGCGCTGAACTGCAAGAACAGCTGCACATCTTATGGGTGAGGCCCCACATTGAGGAGAAGGCTTCTGTATTAGGAGATCAGGATCCCGACCTCTAGCAGGGGTCTGGCATGGGAAGGGCCAGGGGTTCATTTCAATGCCAAGGTGGGCTCCCTTGAGGAACATCGAGGTCCGTGAGCAGCTGCCCTCTTGAGAGTGACATACGGTGTGGGATCCCTTCCTGGCGTTGGGCAGCCTCGCCTCAAAGAAGACGAAGCTGCAGGGGGCTAATATTTTAGCTTGGTGGTTTCCGTTATTGGTGGGAAAATTCCCTTTCAAATATTTTGTTCTGTTATGCAACATTACCCATGAATGTTAACATGGGAGCTTTGGCAGTTCCCCACATCTGCTGTTTTGACAACATCTGTCAGTATCCTCATAGAGATTAGCAGTAAAATGAATCTGTTAACAGGAAATGTCTGGGGACTGCTGTTTCAGGGTAGTAGGGAAGAAGACTGTACCCCTGTAGGCAGCTGGGACATAGGACAAGTGGGGGCTGGTGATAAGAAAGGAAGGGAGGTAGGCTGGGGCCTGGGAGTCTGAGACAGGACAGAGAAGACATAGGAGTGCGTCTGACCTGGGCTGACAACAGGAAGGCTCAGAATGTGCCCAGGAACTCAGGGGATCAAGTGTCTGGACAGGACTCTGCCATAGGTTGACCTCAAGAGTTGTGCCCAGGCCAGGCGTGGTAGCTCATGCCTCTGTAATCCTAGTACTTTGGAAGGCCAAAGTGGGTGGACCACTTGAGGCCAGGAACAGTCTGAACAACATAGCAAGACCCTGTCTCTACAAAAAAATAGAAACATTAGCAGGGCGTGGTGGTGCACGCCTGTAGTCCCAGGTACTTGGGAGGCTGAGACAGGAGGATCGCTTTAGCCTAGGAGTTTGAGGTTGCAGTGAGCTAGGATGCTGCCACTGTACTTCAGCCTGGGGCAACAGAGCAAGACTCTGTCTCAAGAAAAAAAAACCCAAAAAACCCTATCCCCCCTCCAAAAAAAAAAACGTGCCCTTCCCAGTTTTGCAATCTCTTGGCTGTATGGGCTTAGCCAGAGCTGACTGAGGAGACCACGCTGGGCTCAGCCCATCACGGCTCTTCTAGTTGTGCCCTCTGCCTGCCAGGAAAGAGACAGGGCTCCAAAGGATTCCCTCCGCTCCATCAGTCATGCTCACACCTTGCGAGCTTGGCCACCTCCCATCAGCCATGTGTTCTGCCGGAGCCCTTCCCCCATGCCATGTGCCATACCTGAGCAGTGGGGGAGGGAGCCAGTCCAGTGTCCATCTAGCCCACACATACGGGTGGTGTTTCCCACCAGAGTCCGCTTGCCAGTGCAGCTGTAACGCACGACCGCCCCCACGGTAAAGCTGTCTCCAGACATCTGGGAATGAGGCGGGGAGCCCGGGTGGCCACAGGACACCACTGTGGGGAAGAGCAAACAGCTCAGCAACTCTGCACAGAGAAGGACTGTCATCACACAACACACGCCAGGCTTCTTGTGGCCGGAGGCAGGGAAGAACAGAAACCCTTGGGTATCTACTGAAGGAAACTTCCTGCTGGCATCGGCAGACAACACCCACCTACCTCACTGGACAGCTTCCAGGTGTGACGGGAGGAGCAGTGCCTGCCCAGCATGGGGTAGGTGCCCGATAATATTAGTTTCTTTTCTTTCTTGCCCCTTGTGCACACCTCTCCCTGTTTCTGCACTGCCATGGGACACACCCACGGTGTGTCTCAGCAGGAAGGTGGCACACAGTATACATAAGACAAAACGGGACATCTGCCCTCCTTGGACTGTCCTCATTGGCCACAGCTTCCAGAATGAGGGCCAGTTACAGTCCTTTCCCAACAGCATCTTACAGTCACCTCATTAATTGTCCCTAGCCTGTCCCCTGCAAGCTCCCTTTCCTGAAACACCACGGTGTAACTGTGAAAGCCAGTGGGAGGATCAGAACACTGGAACTGAGATGTACAGGCTAGGGCGGGGCGACGCTGTCATGTCACTGTCTTGGGTGCCTGTTGTTCTTGTCACAGGTGGATCCCTGGGCTTTCTCATTTACTCAGCACAGAAGTATCGAGTGCCTATTGTGTGTTAGACACTGTTCTATGTGTTTGGGAGAACAAAGTCCATGCTCTCACGGAGCTTACATTCTAGTGGGGAAGACAGACTACAAATAAGAAATTAAACAGGTAATTCCTGGGGGTGCTGCGTCAGGAAAAGGGTGTTTGGGAGCAAGGTGAAGGTGCTGTTTTTGAATAGGGTGGTCGGGGAAGATCTCTCTGAGGAAGGAGATGTTTGAGCGGTGACTTGAGTGCTGTGCAGAGGTCAGCCACCCATAACCCGGGGGAAGAGCTGTGAGGGAAGGAGCATCAGGTATAGAGGCCCAGAGGCCAGAGTGAGCGTGTTGTGTTTGAGAAACAGCACGAAAGCCAGGGATGCTGGACTAGGATGAGAAGGAGATGAGGGTAGAGAAGTCGCTAGGAGCCAGATCACAGTACGGGATTTGGATTTCCTTATACACATCTTGGGAAGCCACTGGAGCCATGTGATCTGATCACACTGGCACTGTGTGCAGAAGAGACCAGGGTGGGGCAAGAAAGAGAGACGAAACTGTCACAGTTCAAGAAGAGATGAAAATTACTTGAATGAAATCTTGGGGTCTAGCAGGAGATCCTTGTGGTCCTGGCTTGCACCAGAAAGAGCACAGGGCATGGTATGGATGCTGACCATGACAGGTGACCAAGGCTGTCCTGATGATGAAATTTTGGCAGGGTATCAGGATGGCAAGAGTAGGTCTTAGGTGCCTTCACTTCTCACTATGGTCTTAATATGGGTCGAACACTGTTCTAAATGCTTGCAGTAGATTACCTGCAAAGACTGCTACCAACTATTCCTCTCATCAAGGGGTGGAGTCTGTTTCCCCTCCCCCTTGAATCTGGGGTGGCCTGCGGTGGAAGTGATGTTGGCTGGTTGTGTCCCATGGGGCCTGGCAGCTTCTGCCTTCATTTCTTGAAGTATTACTGCTGCCATGTAAGGAAACCTGGCTTCGACTACTGAATGATAAAAAATCACGTGGAGCGGGGACCATGTGGAGAACAGTCACAATGCCCCAGCCGACAGCCAGAGTCAAGGTCACCAACATGTGAGCGAGGCCATCTGGCATCTTCTAGGTGCAGTTTGAGCCACAACGGCCACTAATGTGTGGGGCAGACACGAGCTGCCTCCATTAAACTCTGCCCGAATTGCCAAACATGAGCAAGAAGTGGGTCATTGCATCAAGCCTCCATGTTTTGGGAAGATTTGTTACACAATAGATAACAGAGACAAAATGGATATGTCGTTGGAGATCTTGAGGGTGAGGGGTTATATACCGCGTGTGGGAAGGATATAAACTGTGGTGACCAGAGGGCTGACTGTGGTACACCATTGGCAAAGGTGGCCCCCCAAAATTGTCCCCATCCCTGAATGCATGCCACCCCTCCCCCTCCTAGAGGTGGAGGCTATCATTTCCTCTTCCCTTCAATCTGGACTGGCCTCGTGACTTGCTTTGATCAACTGAATGTGATGGAATGAGGTTTTGGGAATTCTGAGATCTGGATTTAAGAGATCTTATAACTTCCTTTTTTGCTCTAGGAACCCAGCTTCCAAGTAAAGAAGACCCATCCAAACTGCTGGAGGGAGTGGCCACATGGAGAGATGCCACACAGAGGAGAACAGCCTTCTCCTCAGCCACCACCTGGCACCAAGGCCCCAAACATGTACGTGAGATTGTCTTGGATCCTCCAGTCCTGACTGAGCTGCAAAGGGAACGGATGAGCTTTCCTTGCTGTGATGGTTAATTCTATGTGCCAACTTGACTGGGCCACAGGGTGCCCAGACATTTGCTCAAACATTATTCTAGGTGTATCTGTGAGGATGTTTCCAGGTAAGATTATAAATTGAATAGGTAGACTCAGTAAAGCAGATTGCCCTCCCCAGTGTGAATTGGGTTCCTCCAATCCATTGAAGACCTGAGTTAGACAGAAAAGGCAGAGTAAGAGAGAATTCTTTCTATGTCTGTCTTCGAGCTGGGACATTGGTCTTCTCCTGCTTTCAGAATCAGACTCAGACCCAGACTGGAGCTACACTATCAGCTCTACTGGGTCTCCAGCTCACCACCTGCAGAACTTGGGATTCTCAGCTTCCATAATTGCATGAACCAATTTCTTATAATAAATCTCCCGAGATATAGACACACATCTCCTATTGGTTCTATTTCTCTGGAGAACCCAGGCTAATACACCTGCTAAACCCTGCCTGAATATATGGAATTTCAGGAATTTCTGACCTATGGAATTGTGAGAAAACAAACACAGTTGCTATTTTAAGCCACTAAGTTTTAAGATGTTTCGTTACACAGCAATAGACACCTGATACCATGAGTTTCAAGGATTACGCCATTTATTCCTTAAGACGACCCTGTGAGTCATCTCCTTCGTCTTACTGGGGAGAAGAGCGCAGCCTGGAGAGGATGAGTAACCCGCCCGAGGTCACAGACGTATCCAGTGCTCGACTTAGTTCTGGAAACGAGGCTGTTGGACTCCGGAGGCCACCCTCTTACACACTTTAATTGACTCCCTTCTGCGACACTGTTTCAACGCTATCAATGAATTCTCTTCTTCTGAAAGGAATGGAGTCTCCAATTATAATTTAAATGATTCTGTGATTGTTTATTAGAGATTTTTGGACTTCCAGAAATTGTCCAATTTTAACTCTCTAATGATATTTCAAACAAACTCTTTTTAATGGAACTATAGCAGACATAGAGACACAATAATCACTGTGCACAGCTTAGCGAATTTCACAAAGTAACACTCACGAAACCACTGTTCAGATGGAGAACTAGAGCATCACCAGAGCCTGGAAGCTCCTCACGCCCTGTACCTATCGCACCTCCTCCTGCCCCCAAAGCAAACCGCTGCCCTGACTTCATGTACCATTGATTAGCTTTGCCTGCCTCTGCTTCTGAGTTTTATACAAATGGAGTCACACACCGCAGAGTTTATATTCGGCTTCTTTCATTCAACATAGTTTGTGCGACTCATCTACTCTGTGTGTAGCAATAATTCATTCACGATTACTGCAATAGAGCAGGGTTGGCAAACTTCCTGGAGGGGCCAGATTGTACATATTTTAGGCTCTGAAGGCCACAGACATTCTCTGTTGCATATTCTTCTTTTTCTTCTTTTTTTCATTTTTTCAAGCCTTTAAAAATGTAAAAACCATTCTTAGCCCAAGGGCCACAGAAAAAAAAGTCAAGGGCTGGATTTTGCCCATGGGCCAAAGTTTACTGACTCCTGCTATGTAGTATACCATTTGTATTAGTTATCTATTACCATAGGATGAATTGACCCAAATTTAGATAATAAACCTTTGTTATTGCTCACAGTTTCTGTGGGCCAGGAATTTGGAAATGGCTTAGCTGAATGGTTCTAGCTCAGGGTAGCTCATGAGGTTGCAGGCAGGATGTCTGCTTTGGCTGCAGCCATCCAGAGGCTTGACTGACATCCCCGAGTGACTAATCTAAGAGAGAAAGGCAGAGGTGCCACTGTCTTCTATAACCTAGGTTTGGGAGCCACACACCACCATTGCCGCCATATTCTACTGTTCTCCCAGACTAACCTGGTACCATGTCAGAAGCTACTACATAAAGACAATGAATACAAGAGCCAGGGACCACTGTGCCATTTTAAGGCTGGCTGCCACATGATGGCATGAATATACCACGTTTTATTTATCTATTTCCTGTTCATAAACATTTGGGTTGTTTCTTGTTTTGGATGTTTGTGAACAAGGCTGATAGGAACATTTTTGTTCATGTCTATTGGTGTACAGATTTCCACATTTATGTTGGCTACCTCTAAAGATTCCTGTAACAGTACTTGCCTGCATTTTCTGATGTTCTTATTTGGCTTCCTGACCCTTATCTGGGATTCGAGGATAGTGTTAAATTATGGTAATATAATAATCTCTGAAAAAGTATATACAATGACTTTATGAAAAAAATGAAAATTACTTTATTTGTCACAGGCACAGATACTTGGGTGTCTATCAAATTAGCAACCAGACAGCTGGGTGCACTGGTGTGCGCCTGTTGTCCCAGCTATTCGAGAGGCTGAGGCAGGAGGATCACTTGAGCCCAGGAATTCGAGGGCAGCCTAGACAACATATCAAGATTCTGTCTCTAAAAACAAAAAAATTATCAACCAGTGTATACTCTATTGTTTTATTCCCTTCCTGTGGGTTCTTTTAAAAGACGAAGTCAACAATAATGTTTGTGACAAAACACAAAACAATGACAATACCATTTGGCTACTGTAGATAAAGAAAACAAGACAAGAATGTGTGATACCACTAAAGAGAAGGCGAATTTTGCAATCTGTCAATAGCAAGATTTTAAAAAAATGTTTCTAATGTTCATATGCATGTCCAAATGGGATCTCTCTAGACCATTTCAATGGCTCTCTAGCTGTTAAATGCAAATTAAGTTTAAATGTGTATATGAACATAGGCAAGATAGATATTTAGCACTCCTGAACCTCCCTGCATTACACAGAGTACACATACAAGAGTATTGAAAAAAACTATAAAATTGTAATAAAGCAAAACCCAATAATATAAATCAGCTGGGCTGAGTACCACAGCAAAAGGAAAAGGACTCCACACTGGTTCCTAGACCCTAAGTATGAGAGCTGTACTTATGGCTATTTAGCCCCCAGACATTGGCTTCTGTTGTCTCCTAAAGCGCTAGAGCTGGACCATGCATTTTCTTTGGTCCCTGCATATCCATATCAATTAAAGCAGTTTGTCTTCACCTGGAAGGAACAGGTCGTTTTCATCGACTGGCTTTGCCTGGGGATATGTAAAGTCCTCTACAATTTGTCACAGCCCTATTCACAGGTACTTGGAACTTCCAGATGTAAACACGCAGTTAATCCACTAAAAAAAGGTTGGGATAATCATGAAACATCAGTGAAAATGGTTTTCCTGGGAGTCACCTGGGATCAAAAAAATTGGGCTTCATTAAAATTAAAAACTTTCATGCATCAAAGGACACTATTCAAGAAAGCAAAAAGACAGTCCATAGAATGGGAGAAAATATTTACAAATCATATATCTGATAGAATCCAGAATATGTAAAGAACTGTTACAACCCAATTAATACAAAGACCACCCAATTAAAAAATGGGCAAAGGACTTGAACAGACAAGTCTCCAAAGAAGATATGCAAATGACCAATAAGCATATAAAAAGATGCTCAACATCATTAGTCATTAGAGAAATGAAAATAAAAACTACAGTGGGATAGCACCTCACACATACTATAATAAAAAAGATAAACAATAACAAGTATAGGTGAGCATAGGGAGAAATTGGAACCCTTGTGCACTGCAGGTAGGGATGTAAAATGGTGCAGCCACTTTGGAAAACAGCTTGGCAGTGCCTCAGAAAGCTAAACATAGAGTTACCACGTGACCCAGCAATTCCACTCCTAAGTATGTACCCAAGAGAATTTCACATTATGTTCACACAACAACTTTTACACAAATGTTCATAGCAGCATTATTCGTAATAGCCAAAACGTGAAAACATAACAGCCCCAAAGTAGAAATATCTACCACTTGGTAAATGGATAAGCAAAATGGTATATCCCTATAATGGAATAGTATTTGCCCATAAAAAGAAATAAAGTACTGACACATGAATGAACTCGGAAAACCTTTTGCTAAGTGGAAGAAGCCAGGCATAAAAAGCCACATATGTAATTCCATTTATATGAAATGTCTGGATCAGGCAAATCCATAGAAGTAAACCACAGAACAGATGAGTGGTTTCCAGGGCTGGGGTGGTGGTGGGGAATGGGGAGTGATTGCCAAGGGGTTCTTTTGGGGGCAACAAAAATTTTCTGGAATTAGTGGGGTGGTAGTGATGGTTGTACAACTTTGTGAATACGTTAAAATCACCAAATTACATACATTAAAAGAGTGAACTTTATGATGTGTGAATATATTTCACTAAAAAAAGAAGGAAAAAATGCAAATGGATTAAAGCATCCAGCTGAAAGAAAAGATCGTCAGACAGGATTTACAAATCACAATTATATGCTTTTTATATTTAAAAGTAAAATGATAAAAAAAATACATCATGCCAATACTAAATGAAGGAAGCTGGTTTTAAACGACAGGTTTACCTGTTTTATTGTACTTCACTTTATTATGCTTCACGGATATTGCGTTTTTTACAATTGAAGGTTTGTGAGTGACAACCCTGTGTTGAGCAAGTCTAATCAGCCCAGTTTTTCCATTGGCATGAGCTTACTTCACATCTCTGCACCACATTTTGGTAATTCTCATTATATTTCAAACTTTTTCACTATTATTATACGTTTTGGTGATCTGCGATCAGTAATCTTTGATGTTACTGCTGTAATTGTTTTGGGGCATCACAAACCGCACCATATACAGTGGAGAATTTAATAAATGTGTTCTGACTGCTCCACCCACTGGCCCTTCTCTCCCTCTCCTGGGGCCTCCATATTCCCTGAGACACAATAATATCAAAAGTAGGACAACCGACAACCCCACAGTGGCCTCTGTGTGTTCAAGTGAAAAGAACAGTCACATGTCTCTTATTTTAAATCAAAGCTAGAGATGATTAAGCTCAGTGAGGAGGCATGTCGAAAGCCAGTGTAGGCCAAAAGCTAGGCCTCTTCCACAGAACAGCCAAGCTGTGAATGCAACGGAAAAGTCCTTGCAGGAAATTAAAAGTGCTGCTCTGGTGGACACATGCATGATAAGAAAGCAAAACAGCTTTATTGCAGATAGGGAGAAGATTTGAGTGGTCCGGATAAAAGATCAAACCAGAGCCTAATCCAGAACCAGGCCCTGACTCTCTCCAATTCTATGAAGGCTGAGAGAGGCGAGGAAGTTGCAGAAGAAAAGTCTGAAGCTAGCAGAGGTTGGTTCATGAGGTTTAAGGAAAGAGGCCGTCTCTACAATGTGTAAGTGCAAGGTGAAGCCGCAAGTGCTGACGTAGAAGCTGCAGCAAGTTATCCAGAAGATACAGCTAAGACCATTGATGAAGGTGGCCACACTAAACAACAGATTTTCACTGCAGATGAAATAGCCTGCTACTGGAAGAAGATGCCATCCGGGACTTTCACAGCTAGAGAGGAGAAGTCAATGCCTGGCTTCAAAGCTTCAAAGGACAGGCTGACTCTCTTGCAAGGGGCTAATGCAGCTGGTGGCTTTAATTTGAAGCCAGTGTTCATTTACCATTCTGAAATCCCAGGGCCCTTAAGAATTATGCTAAATCTACTCTGCTTGTGCTCTACTAATGGAACAACAAAGCCTGGATGGTACATCCGTTTACAGGAAGGTTTATTGAATATTTTAAGCTCACAGTTGAGACCGGCTACTCAGGAAAAAATGTTCCTTTTGAACTTTTACTGTTCACTGACAATGCACCTAGTCACCCAAGAGCTCTGATGGAGATGTACAAGGAGACTAATGTTGTTTTCATGCCTGCTAACACAACATCAATTCTGCAGCCCATGGATCAGGGAATAATTTAAACTTTCAACTATTATTATTTAAGAGATACATTTCATCATAAGGCTATAGCTGCTATAGATACTGATTCCTCTGATGGATCTGGGCAAAGTTAATTGAAAACCTTCTGGAAAGGATTCACCATTCTGGATGCCATTAAGAACATTTCTGATTCACGGAAGGAGGTTGAAATATTAACATGGACAGGAGTTTGGAAGAAACTCATTCCAACTCTCATGGACGACTTTGAGGAATTCAAGACCTCAGTGGAGGAAGTCACGGCAGATGTGGTGGAAATAGCGAGAGGAGAGAATTAGAAGTGGAGCCCGAAGACATGACTGAATTGCTGGAATCTCATGAGTAAACTTGAGTGGATGAGGAGTGGGTCCTTGTGGACAAGCAAGGAAAATGGTTTCCTGAGATGGAATCTACTTCCAGTTGAAGATATTGTGAACATTGTTGAAATGACAACAAAGGATTTTGAATATTACATAAATTCAGTTGTTAAATGGCAGGATTTGAGAGCACTGACTCCAGTTTTGAAAGAAATTCTACTGTGGGTAAAATGCTATCAAACAGTGCTGCATACTACAGAGAAATCTTGCGTGAAAGGAAGAGTTAATCAATGTGGCAAACTTCACTGTTGTCTTATTTTAAGAAATTGCCACAGCCACCACCCTGATCAGTCAGCAGCCCTCAACATTGAGGCAAGACCCTCCACCCAGCAAAAGGATTAGAATTGGCTGAGGGCTCGGATGATCATTAGTATTTTTTTTGGCAACAAAGCATTTTTAATTAAGGCACGTACTTTTTTTTTAAGGCATAATGCTATTGCGCGCTTAATAGACTACAGTATAGAGTAAACATAACTTGTATATGCTCTGGGAAACCAAAAGTCCATGTGACCCTCTTTATTGTGATATTTGCTTTACTGCAGTGGTCTGGAGCCAAACTTGCAATATCTCTGAGATATGCCTGTATATTAGGATAATTATGTATTAATTATATCAATATTATTATTAACTTCAGATAAAATAAGCACTGGGGTAAAAAGTTAATATAGCTAGGGTCACTTTATTATGACAAAAGCTTCGTTTGACCAGAAGGTACAATAACTTGAAACCACCAGGGGCTCTGAATCTCAGCTGGCACCATCGTACACACGGAGTTGTCCATTTTCAGCCCTGAACAATTTGTTGGTCATAAATGGGGTGGGATGGCCTGGTCAGGGTCCTCAAGGAAGGGACATATGGGCAGTGAGTAGCTGTACCAGTCCCCTATTACACCTAGAGGCATAAGGGCATGAGGAAATGGAGTCGCCCACACAGAACGTGCATCATCCACCAAAGGTAGGTCACTGAATGGCCTCAGCGCAATGCCCATCACTCCCTCTGGAGTGCATCTTCACGCCACCACTGGGAAAACGAGGGGAGAGCAATGCACAGGATTCACCTTTAGGAACCAGAGAGCACAGGAGGCAAGGGACTGCTTTTCTTATAAGGACGCGCGAGGCCAGTGACCAGATGTCAGGATGCCAAGCATCTCCCCCACCTTTTTTTTAAACATGTTGTCCTCATATCTTTTCCTAATAATAATTACGCAGTTATTGTTTATTGAGTAGCTACTGTGTACCAGGGAGTATACTGGCACTTTTTATGGATTTTTTTCATTTTATCCTCTAGTAACCCCATGGAATAGGTATTAGCATCATTTTTATAGATGAAGAAACCAAGGTTCTGAGAGGTTAGTGGACTTCTCCCAAACCACACAACTTGTTCAGTGGCCAAGCCCGAATTCAAATCCAGGCTGGTCTGCCTCCAGCACCTGCAGTATCTCTGCTTCAGTCCTTCAAAGGGAAGGGGTAAAACGGGGATATGGCGTCCTGGTAGGCAGCCAGTTCTGAAGGAAGCAAACCCTGAAGTCTAAAGAGGTTTGTAGTACTAGAGAGGAAAGGGACCAGGCCTCTGGCCAGGAAGACAGAGGACACACCAATTGGTATGGCAACTAGCCTAACAGGGGCCCAAGAAGGGCTCTGATATCCAAGGAGCAGTGAGAGTGACCATGACACACATATGCAGAGGGGAGGACCATTCTTTGGCAAGGGCCACCCCAACAGTCATTTTGAGTGGTTACATCTACTTACAGAGACACTGGGGGCGAGGACGGTCCCACGTGCCATCTCCCTGGCAGCTGAGCACCGGGGTGCCCAGGAGGTAGAAGCCGTGGTTGCACTGGAAGGACACGGTGGTGCCGTAGCTGAACCTGTGCAGCCCGCTGGCGTGGACTTGACGAACGCTGTTTTCTTGGTGTCCGGGGTCTGTACAGTTGATGACTACAATTGAACAGGACAGTTAGAGGGAAAAACACGGACATGAGCATTTTCTTAAAATGGTAAGTCAGAAGTGAAAACAGGCACATATTCCCAGTACAGCAAAACCTCCAGCCTGAAGCCAGGCAATGAAGCAGATCCTGTCCGGAGGGTGAGCTGGTCCTGAGGTTGCTGTACCTGTGTACCTGTTCCCCGACCTCGGCCACCTGGCCCAGGGATCCATCTTTCTGCATCCAGCTAGACACTGTCTCCTTAGAGACGCCTTCCCCCTCCTCCCAGACTGGCTAACCACTCCCTTTCCAGCACTCGCTTGCACAAACCTCTTCTGCTCACTTCCCAGCCTACACTGTGATTCATCTGAACACACGGGTCCCTCGAGGGCACGAACGTCTAGTCTCTGCCTTCCTGATCGTAGCACAATGTGCCTCCTGCAGAAAAGCTCATCAAGTGTAAAACTGACTCACGTGAACTGACTCGAACAGGGGTTGGGCTATTTTGGAAATAGTTTTATTCACTTTTATGAGTATATCAGGGAGATATTGATATCATGGGGGATAAATTTGACTTTGAAATGTTAAAGTGTTTTAAAAGCAGCTTAACTCAAAATAAGAGTGAGATTTTAGAATAATGACAATATTATTCATAACCCATTATATGTGCTTTTGCTTTCAAACATCTTCACATAAGTCTCAAACTCATCATATGAGGTGGGCAGGGAAGGTATTTTTAAAAAATCTTTGCTAAGTCTTTAAGGTATAAGGTATTTTTACCATTGATGAGCCTCTTTGAGGCTTTGGTGCCGTAAAAAGCCTTTAAAAGCTTTAGAAGCTCTTCCTAAACAGTCCAAGTAGGGCCAGCACACCCTTCACCCAGCCCGCCTGCTGAGTCTTGGTTTCTTCTTTGTGCTTTTTTGCCCCCCCCCCTTACCTCTTCGTATCAACTCTTAGACACTCTGCTTTTTATTTTGCATGCCAACCCTTCTGCTACTTAAACATTTCCATCAAGAATGGGGATCTATTAAATGTGGTTACAAAGGAGCTGCAGCAGCCATTTTGCAACCATGAGGAAAGACTAAGCTATCGCTCTTGACGTCACTGAGCAGCTGCAGAAAGGATACTACTTCTAAATTTCTTATTTATGTGAGGAAATAAACCACTGTTTATTTTTTTAAAAGAATGGTCTCTATATGATAATGATAATTTATTTGCTCTATGAAATGTAAACAAGAAGACCTGAAAGTTGAAACTAAGTTTCACTTTCCTGATATAATCCATGATGAACTTTACACAGCTGTATCTACAAGTTGACACAGTCCCCATTTCAGACCCTTCTCTGCCCTAGGTCTTCCCTATCTGATCAGAATGATGCCAGGACTGACTTCACTGGCTTCTGCTCCTGGGCTACACAACCACAGACGGCAGAGGCAGTGGGGAGTGGAGTGGGAGAGAAGAGTGACTCACTTCTGCAGGTGGGCAGCGTGTTGCTCCACTGCCCGTTGGCAAGGCACTGGGACCTAGCAGCCCCCTCAGCCACATACCCAGGGTTGCAAACAAACTTGACCACATCGTTGAGGTTGAACTGGTTGCCCTGAGTGAGACCATTGATAGGGTTGCCTGGGTGTCCACAGGTGATTGCTGTAAGCAAAACAGAAGATAGGTGAGCCCTCCTGTTATTCCACACCCTCCAAGTTCATTCTCTTCTCACCTGGCATCTCTCATGCACATTGGTGAAGTTCAGCCCTAAGTCTAACTTTGGTCTCTTCTGATGTAAAACCTTTATTTCCTGAAGTTGTCATGGGGACATTCCATCTTCCTTAAAGGCATGTTCATAGCTTGGACAACTTGAGAGAAATCATTTTGTGGCTTCCCATGGGGCGTTAGGCTTGGATTGTAGCTTTCTGTGGTCCAAGTGGTCAGTCCTCTCTTATTTCTGCTGCCTGGGCTTTCTGTGTGCTGCAGAGCTTTGCCAGATGCTTCTCAGATTCCTGCCCTGCAGCTCTTGGGCAGCGGAGGCTTGAGGGTCTGAAACATGGCCTAGGGCCAGAGCTCCTGCTGCCTGGGACAGAGGTTCTTTCTGGCTAGAACTGGGGGAGAGGACAGAACTCAGAGTGCAGTCGCTTTGCTGTGACTGAGAGGGACGGGTGGAAGCAATTAGTGCAGGCAACTCTTTGTAGTAGCACAGCTGCGCGATGGTTAATGTTATGTGCCAACTCGGCTAGGCCATGGTACCCAGACATATGGTCAAAAGTTATTCTAGGTATTGCTGTGAAGGTGTGTTTTAGATGAGATTAACATTTAAATTAGAAGACTTTGAGTAAAGTAGGTTACCATCCATGTTGTGGGTGGGACTCATCTGATCAGTTGAAGGCCTTAACAGAAAAAGACTGGGCCAGGCACGGTTATACCTGTAATCCCAGCACTTTGGGAGGCCAAGGTGGGAGGATTGTTTGAAGCCAGGAGTTTGAGGCCAGCCTGAGCAACACAGTGAGATCTCATCTCTACAAAAAATAGAAAAATTATCTGGGGGTGGTGGTGCACACCTGTAGTCCCAGCTACTCGGGAGGCTGAGGCAGGAGAAGTGCTTGAGCCCAAGAGTTTGAAGCTGCAGTGAGCTCTGATGAAGCCACTGCACTCTAGCTCAGGCAACAGACTGCGACCCTGTCTCAAAAAAAGAAAAAAAAAGAAAAAAGAAAAAGATTGGCATCCCTGGAAGAAGAGGGAGTTCGGCCAGAAGACTGCTTTCAAACTTGAACTGCAGCTCCTTCCTGGGTCTCCAGCCTGCAGGCTACACTGTAGACTTTGGACTTGCCAGTATCCACAATTGAGTGAGCCAATTCCTTAAAATAAATCCTCTGTATATACACACACATCTTATTGGTTCTGTTTCTCTGCAGAATGCTGAACTAATACAGGCCGTAATGGGCAGAAGGATTAGGCACCAACGGAGGGAAAGCAGGTCCTCATGAGGCTGGAGCACTTTGTAGGGTCATGTGCACTGGAACATCTAGACCTACCTTTCCCGAGGGCATAGACTACGATACATTCAATTCATGTTTATCCACAACACCTAACATGTGCCTGGCACGTAGTAGGTGCTAAGTAAATGTTTATTGAATATGGTCTCACAGGCTGAGAGAAACAGTAGAAAGGGAAGGTCAGCAATAACAGAGGAGAGGGTTACAACTAGGCTGAGCTCACTAAGGGGACAGGAGGGAGGGGGAGTCAGAGGCGGTGGGGCGGTTAGCCTTGGGCTGGGAGAGACTCTTCTGCTGAGGTGGGAGGGAAGAGGGCAAGGATGGATGCAGACGGGATGGATGTGTGGGTGGGGGAGCAGAAGGTGGAAGGAGTTACTGTCCGATGGCTTCTATCATCTGTGCAAAATGGAAAGCAATATTGCACGGTTAGCTGGTAATTGCCGGGGTTTGTATGCATGGACTCATTTCATCCTCACAACCCCATGAGGCAGGAACCATCATTATCCCCACAAAAAAATAGAATTTCAGAGGAGTCAAGAGACTTGTTTGAGGGGTACAGTTTCTAAACTCGTCTGAGTTTTGAACCCAGCTTCCGACTCCAGGCTACCTTAACTATTCACTTTAGTTGTGTGCTGACAATATAGCTAGAGGCTGCAGAGTACAGGTCTTCAGAAAAGAGGTGGACTTGTGAAATTGCTATGTCGGGCAAGAGGGACCACTGGGGAGAGCTGGGAGGTTCTGAGAGTCTGGCTGACACTGGAAACCTTGAATTTGCATGTGATGGCAGCTAATGCAGTGCCTAGCATGGAGGAAACGCTACAAACGTTTGTTCTCTCCCTCTTGCCTTCCTCTTTAAGAGACTTGGGTACAGTGTAAGAGAGCCGGGATTCTGTGATGGGGCAGGGTGTCAGTGTCCCCACCACCTCCAACATCATCATCAGCGTTATCATGACAACAACAACGATGACAACAAGGACGACAGCTGCTGCTCGACATCTGTAGCAGGCACCATTCTAACCATTTTACATGTATTGATTTATTTAATCCTCACGATAGCCTTTGAGGTACCTGCTTTTTACAGATGAGAAGACTGAGACTGAGGGAGGTAAACTGACTTTTCTACAGTCACATAGCCACAGGATATCTGGGGTGGAGGTGAGCTGTGAACCCAGGCAGTCTGGGCCCCATCTGAGTGCCTGACTACTTCACACGCTGCCTTTTAATACAGTCCAGTCTAAAATCCAATGTCAGGGCCAGGCAGATATTCTCCAACATTCTCTATTATTATTCCCTAAATCCTTTCATACGTATTGTGTGCCAATTTCCTGAAGGCATTTGAATCTGCATCTTTTGGATAAAACTAAATATCCTTTGTTTAGACACATCTGAAAGAGTAGTACTGAATATAGATGGGTCTTGCCTTCTTTTTTTTTTTTTTTCTGAGATGGGGTCTTTCCATTTTGCCCAGGCTGGTCTTGAACTCCTGGGCTCAAGGGATCATCCCGCCTCAGCCTTCTGAGTGGCTGGGATTACAGGCATGCACCACTGTGCCCAGCTTGGATCTTGCTTTCTGTAAAGCTGATACTTAAGAAGTTATTAAGACTAATTTTCATGCATTATTTATTGAGCAAGTCTCATTATTTTATGGCCCTATCCCATATATGAAAAGCCAAACGAAGAAGAACTAAAAACAAAAACTCGCCTTACAAAAATTAAGAAGAAAAACCTATACTTTATGTACAGGCTTATTTCAAAATTTAAAAAGTGAAGAATTTTCCAAATTACTTCTAGGCAGCTGAAGATAATGGTGGTCTTAAATCCAAAAAAAAAAAAAAATGCAGATGAACAAGAAGAACAAATAGAAGTACAGAAAACTCAGGCCTGCAGCATAACTAGAAAGCAGAGACTGCTACAGACTTTACATGTAAGTAGAGAAATAAACACTAAACCCAGGCAGAGTTATTCCTCATGCTTCTGTGGCAAGCTTTTGTGGACAGCAAGACTGTACGGAAAAGATGAGAGGAAGAGGTGAAGGCCTAATACTGAACTCAAATCACCACTAGAAAGAGAAAGTCCATCTTAAGTGTGAATGTATTGAAAAGGAATCCTGGTATGTCAGAGCATGACTACAGGAAAGGTACATGAACGTGTGTGTGATTTCCCCCCCCAACCCTTCCTTCTGGAAGAAAAGAAAGAGATATCCTCTGAGTGATGAAGAGAAAAAGAAGCAAAGATGGGAAAATCTGGAGTTATGTAAGACAAAAGAGAAACAAACAAACAAACAGACAAAAAATAGAGGACAAAGGACACAAAATTGCAGTTATGTAGGATGAATAAGTCTAGAGGTCTAATGTACAGCATGACTACAGTCAGTAATACTGTACTGTACACTGGAAATTTCCCAAAGAGTAGATTCAGGTGTTCTCACCCACCTCCCCCAACACAAAGGTAACTATGTGAGGAGATGGACATGTTCATTTGCTTGACTGTAGTAATCGTTTTTCTTTGAATATATATTTAAATACATGTACATCTTAAATATATACAATTAAAAAAAGCTTGGTGCAAGAGGGAAATAACTAGTAATATGCAAAGCAAAATAATGATTAAGGAGAATTTTTAGGAAAGTCAAAGAAAGAAATGGTGACCAAGGCTTTTATTTCCAATCCAGCTGTGCTTTAAGTCTTAATGTGTAGAAAAACAGTTTTAAACATGTAAGAACATGGAGAATATTATGCAAAAGAAGCCTTATTGAGGAATCTGCTATAGACTAAGCTGGACCCTACTAAGAGATAACTGGGAAAACATCAGCAGCATAGGTGAGCTTTTAATATATTTAATTGTAGATCTGGGAATAAAATAAAAGTGAGGGCAGAGGGTAGAATAATAACATATAGACACTGTAATAATGTTTTATGGTCTGAAAACATAGAAATAATGCAACTAAAAATGGAAAGTGAAAGGAGGGAGAAAAAGGAAGAATAAGCTCATTGATTGCTGTACAGCCAATAGGTGAAAGTCAAAGGATACTATTAAAAATTGACAAACTAGATAATAAAAGGTTGAATAAGAAAACAGGGGGCTAATGGCATTAAAATGTTACAAGTACAAAAGTAAACAATAGAACAAATATACAACTTTCTTAAATACCAAAAGAAATGGGGGGGGGGAAGCAAAGAAAGCACATGATACAGAGAAATACCATAAATATATTTTACACACAATAATTTCATAAAACATGACAGAATTAAGACCAAACATATCAGTCATACCGATATATGTGAATGAGTTTAAGCAACCTACTAAAAGCAAAAGATTTTCAAATTAGAGTTACAAGGCAAGGCCCAATCTATGCTGTATATAAAAGTCATACTTAATTTAAGAGATTCAGAAAGACTCAAATAAATGAATGGCCAAACGTATACCAGGCAAAAGAATGAAAGTCAGAGGTTGCAAGCCTAATATCAAGTAAGGTAAAATTCACACTCAAAAATATTAAAAGGGACAAAGAAGTCATGTTTAAAGGCTAAAACCCCATAATTAGCAAAGGAGATACAATAGTTATGAATATCTATGCACCAAATAACACAGCAACCATCTTTATATATAACAGAAACTATAGGAAATGAAAGGAAAAATAGAAACACACATAACAGAAAACTTTAAACACATCTCTTCGAACAAAACATGTTGAGTGGACAAAAAATAAGGATGAATGCCAAAGGCATAGACAATATAATCAATAAGATATATCTTATGAATATATATAGAACATTACACCCTAATACTCTTTCTTCTCAAGTGCACATGGAACATTCATAACAACTGATCAAATAGCAGGTCTCAAAGAAAACATCAGTAAATTCCATGAAGTAGAAATAGTATAGTGTAATAAAATTAGAAAGGAATGACATAATAAAAACCAAAAGGCCCTTCTATCTAGAAATTTAAAAATCCTTCTGTTAAAAATCTTCTAGGTAAAAGGGAAAATTAAAACCAAAATTACAGAATCTTTTTTCTTTCTTTTTCAGAATCTTTAATACATTATTAGAATCTATGGGATACAATCAGCAGCAAGCAGAAGAAATTTCCTAGCCTAAAACACATCAATGAAAATCAATACAAATGAAAGAATGAAAATAAGTGAATTAAATTCCCAACTCAAAAGCTAGAAAGTGAACAAAAAATAAACCAAAAGAAATCACAAGGAAGGACATAAATCATAAAGGAGAAGGCAGTAATTAATGATGCAGAGAACTGGAAACGATACATGGAATGATCTCATCTTTGAAAACAAAGTAGCGAATGCACAAGACCCCCGGCTAATCTGATCAAGACAGAAAGGGAGACGTCCGTGCGGCGTCTGAGCCCCGTGACGAGGGAGAGCGGATGACGTACTTACGCACACAGAAAGGGGTCTTGCCCGACCAGTGGTGGTCCTGCTGGCAGATGCGCACGGACATGCCGATGAGGCGGAAGCCGGCGTTGCACTGGTACACCACGCTGCCGCGGTAGCTGTAGTTCTCCCCGTTGATGTGGCCGTTGACGATGGGCTCCGGAGTCCCGCAGTGTCCAGCTTTGGTGGGGCATGGGGAGGAGAGTGAATCAAACACGAGCTTACAGAAAAACGAGGTGCAGCTTGGTCAGGGTGGGGAGAGACAGGCACGGTGGGGAAAAGGACCAAGCATCCAACCCCCCATCGCCTGTCCCACCGCCCGCTCAGAGTAGCAATTCAAGAGTGACTTCAGGAATCCTGGGCATGAAAGAAATGGTGTTGAGGACTTGGCAACCCCAAATCCCAAGGTTGCATCCCAAATGGCCATCCGTTTCCGAGCTTTAGTTTCTGTCTCTGTACCGGGGTGGAAACTGATCACTGTTAACTTTCCTGCCTCTGGTATCATCCCCCTGCCTTTCTTATCAACCAGAATTGACTGAGCATCCACTGTGTGGGGGGCACCCGTGTCTACATTAAGGCAGCTGAAGCCTAGTTGTGTTGAAAACAACCATGTGAAAACAGCTGTTTTGGCTAAATTCATACTTCCTTCTCCTTGAGTGGCACCTAGGTGAGTTTTTATGAAGTGCGGTTTGGAAAGGGTATATTCCCGGCATTTCCACCAGCTTCCTTTGGCTGTGTGGAAAAACCCGTGACTGTGTCCCTAACGGGGGCCCAGGACAGTCAGGGACAGCACTGTTCACTCCAGGATGGACCATCCAATCTGTCCAGTTAGGTTTGTGAGGCTGGGACCCTGTTTTGGACTTGAGGGGTCTGAGAAAGGAGGGAGAGGACAGAGAACCTTAGAATGTAAGGCTCAGGCAGGGAGTGGATTAGCCACGGGGAAATGATAACTTTGTCCTTTGTAAGCCGGGTTGTTTTTATGCTTGTCATTTGCTTAGTGTATGTGTGTGTGTGTGTGTATGTGTTTGTCCGTGTGTATATGTATATATGTATATACTGTCTGTAAAATTTGCTAATGTATAATATAAAAGATATTTTCAGTGTGTTGCAGGAATGTGTCTCTGCAAGTTTCCCAGAGGTGGGGACTGGGGCTCATTATATAAGGGCCAGTAAGAGGGGATTGTCTTTCCGATCAGAATGAGAACCTCTCAAAGGCTTGTCTCATCAGACTTAAAGTTCTTCTCATCCTTTTGGGTGCCCTAGAGAAGCTAGTTCAGGGTTTTAGTCATGCTAGACGCCCAGTAGCTGATGTTTGGATTAAGCATTTTATGTCAGTAGATAAAATGATACTGTTCAAAGACCTATCCCGGCTTTGGAAAGATATAGCCTGCCCCGAGGAGGAAAGATGGATGGGATAGGCCCGGCGAGGTCACTCACCCAGGCAGCGGACTTCAGAGCCACTCCAGAGCCCGTTGGCCACACACTCCCGCACCCTGGAGCCCACCAGCGTGTATCCAGAATTGCAGGAGAAGATGGCCGTCGCCCCGTAGACGGACAGGGTCCCGATGCGGTGCCCGTTGGGGGGGAGGGGGAGCTCTCCACAGGAGATGACTAGAAGGATCACAAAACGCCCATTGAGCCAGCCCCAAGAGGAGGGACATGTGCTGCTTCTGATTAGCAAGAATAATGACGGCAGTAAGATCTGTTTGACTTTGCCCTACCAGAACTCCTGACCAGAGTATGGGTGGTGACGCTGACTCGAGTGATGTGACATTGCAGCTGGACATGTCTCCAGAATCACCTGAGGAGCACCCAGGCTGGCCTTGAACTCCTGGCCACCTGGAGCCTCCAGAGCAGCTGGGATTATAGGTGTGAGTCACTATGCCCAGCTCTGAGGAGCTTTCAAGATGCCCAGGCTGCACTGCAGACTCATGACCCACAATCTCTGCCCATAGGGCCCAGGCATGTGTATTCTTAAAAACTCCTCGGGTGGTTCAGATGGGCACTGCTGGTAAGAGATGGCGACTCTGCGTGCTCCTTAGTGCCTGGGGCGCACACTGCAAACCAACGCTGTTGTCCTTTTTTGCTGAGCTCAGCAGAAGCCCCTTCGCCACCAAGCACTGCCCAGAGCCTCTGGCTGAGTGTGCGGTGAGGCCAACCACCCAGGCTGAAATGGGAATGGCTGCATCGCAGCGAGGTTGTCACATGTTTGCGACTTTTACTGTGCCACACCTGGTTCCATTCCACTTTATACACCGTGTATAAAGACGCAGAGTATTGGACGACAGGTGCTGGAAGACTCCACTCCTTCTCCCACCCAGTCTCAAACTCCCACTTCTCACCGACCAGCCTCTTCCTTCTGCCTCTTTACAATCACTTACTTCCTCCATCCTCTCTGATTGCCTGTCTTATGAGCGCGTCCCTATCATGGCGGATGCGTGGTGAGCCGCTCAGAGCCCGCCCTTTTAGGACCAAAGGACTTACTGCCCCGGCTGCTGGCAGACCCCCTCAGCTCTTAGCCCTCTTCAGGTTGCCTTGGTTCAAGAGTCCTCTCCTCTAAGTTCTAAGTTCGTGCTCTCTCCCTGGGCCAGCCTGCATCCAGTGACTGGTCTTGCCCCAACTGGTGACAATTCTGAAGGGCCACTTCAGAGCTCCTGGGGGTGGGGTGGGGGTCAGCTAAGGCTTTCACTGATGCTGCATCAGAGCTTAACTTCTCCTCTGCCCTGACCTGCTTCCGTTCCCTTCCTTTCCCTTCTGCAGGTGGTGACCCCAAGAGCACTCACTCCTTAGTAAGCCTCTGTCTCAGCTGCTTCCCAGGGGCCCCGACCTTTGAAACTATATTTAAGAACCAAAGAAAAACAATGAGCAGTGGAGAGGGAAAGGCAGACAGACTTAGGTCACACTTAGGTGGCCTGTCCCCTGTGCTAAGCTCTTTCTTCCTACTCACACTCCAATTTCAGGTCTCATCACACCACACTGCCATTTTTTCTTTATTTGCCTGCTTCTCCTGTAGACCATAAAACTCCTTGTGGGCAGGAACCACAATCTTTTACCTTCATACCTCTGCAGTATCTGGCATCTAGGGCATAGGAGCCCAATGAATGTTCAATAAAGGAATTAGTAGATGCTCATCTGGACAATGGTAGCTTTTAATAAGATGACAAGGTGCTAAGAAGTATTAATACTTCCTTAAAGGAGCAGGAAGTTTCCCAACTCCTGATTCTGGGTGAGTGTCCACAAAGAGGTACCCTGCAGTCCCTGGTGATACCCCCTTTCCCGTCCCAAGTCACCCCATGCATGAGACAGTTCACGTGGGAGGCACTCCACCACATCTGCCCACCCTCCCCTCCTGGGCTTACTTTGGCAGGTGGGCATAGAGTCCCCGAGGCTCCATTTGCCATTGGCCTGACAACGGATGACCCTCTGGCCAGTGTAGTAGTAGCCGGGGTCACAGACCAGCATCAGCTGGGCCTGGAACTGGTACTGTGTCTCAAAGATGAGCCTCCATCGGCCATGCTCCACGCCGATGCTGCTGACATCGGGACAGGCCACAGCTGGGGGAACAAGGAGCAGGGAGCAGGATTAATTAATTAATTGTGGAAGACACTGCTGGAGCCCCGATCTAGGGACTTGGAGG
Organism: Indri indri; assembly: GCA_004363605.1. Lineage (NCBI taxonomy): Eukaryota > Metazoa > Chordata > Mammalia > Primates > Indriidae > Indri > Indri indri. The sequence continues at coordinate 25,511 of RJWJ010018515.1, forward strand.
CCTTAAAGCAGTAATCATGAGTGCAAGAATCTCCAGTCCCCAGGTAGGTTTGGTAAATGAATGACATGGATTGGGTGGGGGGATGTGGCAAACTGAGAGGCACAGATCTGCCAAAAAACAATCTAAAAAAAGGGAGGTGGTTCTCTGTCCATGGTGACTGCTGGATGTGAGAATGCAAGTTCTGTTTGGTCAGATCTTCGTTTTGCAAGAGAAGCCAGAAATCTGGATTTTTTATGGACAATTTTCTGATTTGAAAATGTTTCAAAGCAATTCACAATCTGTTATGAAGCACAATGTAGGCCAAATAAAACAAAACAGACACCTCTGTCTTTGGACTGGATATGGCCCAGTAACCTGCCAGTTTGTGACACTGGCCTAGAAGTTGTTATTTTAGAGTTTTGTGACCAAGGGACAGTCAGGCAAACTTTCTGACAGTTTTTTCATCTAAAAGGAAGTGGACCAGGTCATTCTTAAGTTCCATGGTGGTCTGTGGAAGCATCGCGGGGCACAATGGTCTGTCGTTGCTTTGAGAGCAGGTTTGGCTCCTGTCTCCTCTCCCCGAATGCCCCAGCCTCCACATGCACAGGTTTTCCTCATGACTGTGCTTGTAGCTCAGTCCTTGCAGGTATCTTTTCAGCTGCCCACCCCACCCTTCCTTACACCCACCTCCAGTGCCCAAGGACTCACGGACACACTTCGGAGGGACATTGCGGTTGCTCCACAGGCCTGTGTCCAGACACTCTGCAGTGGCCTCGGCGCCTTCCTGGAGGTGGTAGCCTTCACTGCAGCTGTACACCGCCTTGGTTCCCACTGTGTACTCCTTGCCAAACACCATTCCATTCTTGGGGGCCTCAGGAAGCCCACAGGAAAGAGCTAGCCAAGGAAAACAGAGCAACATGAGCATTGCTGATTTAAAATGGTTTTCTGAGACTATGTTTTTCTTTCCTCTCCTCCCGAGGTCCTAATAAAATTATAGTAAAAACTTATAAAAGGGAAAAGCGTCATAATAAAAAAGAAAATGGGACGGTTATCAGCAGAAGGGATTTAAAAAAATTGGAAGACAGAAGTATGTTGATGGATTAAATAGAGCAAAGAAGCTGTAGCCCCACATATACGGGAGGGAGCCTCAGGGTGAGACCAATTCTCCATCTGTTCCCACAAATGCAGTATAGAGGCATTCACACATCTACTCTCCAGAAATAGAGAGGGTTTCCTTCCCCACTTAAGGGGAACTCCCTTGAGAGAATTAGGGCTGCTATGGTGGGAGGTGGCATCTCAGAGGAAAGCTCTTTTAATTCTGGGGATTATGGTCTCCTGGTCTACAGGCTGTCCCTTCGCCTGCCCACCTCTGCAACGTACTCAACTTCTTATTCTTGGGAGAGACCTAGCGGGCCAAGACATCTGTATATAACAACAACAGAGCTAATCCACATCTGCTCCCTGGAAAAATCAACCTAGCCTTTACCTTTTAAATACGTATAATTAAGGATCAGTATACATATGAAGAAAACCAGTGGTGTGAACGAGATAAACAAAGATTAAAAAAATTTTAAAAAGTCTCCTTAGGAAACAGAGCTAATTTAAGAAACAGCAGATATATAATCTTTAAACTTCTGATCAGCAGTATCTTAAGAAAGTCCAGGTGACATATGGCACTTATAAGTTGAGAACAGAGTGCTTTGAAAAAAGAACAACAAAAAGAGAACAAGGAAGAGCTCTTTTAAATGAAAACTATGATGGTGAAATTAAGCATTCAATAGAAGGGTTGGAAATTAAAAGTAAAGGAAATGTCCCAGAATACAGACCAAAAAGACAGTGACAGAAAATGAGAGAAGAGGACTGAAAATACAGAGGATCAGTCCAGGAGGTCCAGCTGCCAAGTGTTCAGAGCTCCAGGAAGAGGGAACAGAGAAAGTGGATAGGATGGAATTATCACAGAGGAAAATTTCTCAGAGCTAGAGAGAGACCCAAGTCTTCAGATCGAAAGGGAGCCAGAGGGATGCAAGGAGAACCATTTGAAGATATATCATCACGGAATTTCAGAAGTCCAAGGACACAAAGACATTCGTACAAGTTCCTAGAGAGAGAAAAATTTGATATACCTGTGAAGGAGTGACAATCAGATTGGCATCAGACTTCCCATCCGCAACACCGGGTGTTCAAAGATAATGGAACAAAGCCTTTAAACTTCTGAAGGGAATTATTTGTAGAATTTTACTGAGTCAACTGGGCCAGCATGTGCAGGGGCAAAAACAAAGACATTTTCAGACATTTAAAGATTTGGAAAATTTACCTCTCATGAACCCTTTCTGAGGAATTTACTCATCAAAAAGAGGGAGAAAACTAAGAAAGGGAAAGATATGGGATACAAAAAAAAAAAAGTGACAAAACTAACTCAGAAGTACAAAGAAAAGGAACCTTAAGGTGACAGCTCAGGAGGGAAGTGTGAAGCAACACGGCCAGGCTACATTCTGTAAGGAGTGGGGCTGACATTACGGTTATAGGAGGACTATACATTACTTAGGTAAGAGTGGAGTGGACCGTTTGGGCTTTGAAAGAAAGTGATACTTACAAACCATGCTTGCCCTTTGACAGCTGAGGAGCTCTTGCAGACAGAGAGATTAATTAGGGTCACAGTATCCACTGCTACCCCTCAGCCCCACCCTCTTGGGCAGCTGGTCTAGAGCTCAGGCCTCCCACACCCAGAGCCAGGGTGAGCCTGAGCAGAGGGAAGGCCCATCTAGATCGACTAGCGATGATGCTTGGTGCTACCAGAATCTCCAGAACCAGGAAGAGACGTCCCGTTAGGGCTCCATTATGATATGAGGAAGGGTAGACTGTCCAGAGGGAGAGAGGCTGGAATACAAGATGGAAGAAGGAGTTGAAAGCTGCACGTGGGACCAAAAGAGGAGGACCAGGGACGCAGAAGGAATGAGGACATAAGGGAACGTTTAAACATGAGGCTCTTCTAATGCCTCAACAGCAAGACACTGAGCTCCTTCGGTATCCAGGTTAGGCAAATTGTCATATCAGATCAACTAACAGCCTAGCTTCCTTGAACCCTTCAGGAAGAAATACTTAGATGCCCACTGACATCTCGCGTAGACAGCCAACCTGGCGAAAGCTGGAGAAGGAAGTGGGCAGCGGCCATTTCTCATTGGCCCTGGCCTGGCCCTGCTCTCTTGGATAACTCAGGGGACGGAAGATAACTTCCCAGCCCGAGGGACGAAAAGCCTGAGTCTCATGATCTCCATGTCAAAATGCAGTGCCCCAAACCAGAGGGTAGGAGAGGAGGGGACCCCGCCACAGAGTGTTGGAGGCTTGTGGCGGAATGAGATCTCTGAGGGAAGGATTTTGTAGAGTGAGAGAATGGGCTGGGGACAGAAAGAGGAAGAGCTGGGAGGCACAGGGTGTCTCATGGGGAGTGGAGAAGTCATGGTTTGGAAGCCGCAGTAGAGAACGGAAAGAACTCCAGACTCTTCCTGGCCCTGAGTTATGTAGGAAATGAGTGGGAGCCGGGGGGATTAACACCCTCCGCTTGAAAGGGCCACAGCATAAGTGCTCCCAGAGGACAGCCACCGTCTCTGCGGAGGGAAGAAGTGAAGACAGCCTGCTGGGCAATGACCAAGGGCGTGTGCTTGCTGGCTGTGGAACTGGGATTCCAGAGCATGCAGAGGGAGCTGAGAGGGAGGGCAGTGGTGGGAAGCTGAGGGTGAAATGGGGAGAGGACACACACAGCAGCGTGGGGACCAGTGCACAGAAGCCAGAGGGGCTGAATTTTGGGTGGCGACATGAGATAACAGAGATGAGAGGCTTGGTAGCTTCCAACCAGAGCTCTGGAAAAAAGACTTGTCCGTGTTGATGCTGTTAGAGACACAGAGACGGAAGCCAAATGACATTTGTCATTTGTGGACAGTCCGTTCTCTGTGACCTTTGCTCAGGGCTTAGAATAGAATATTAATGATGCATTGTTTTCATTCTTTGAGAAAGTGCAGGCACAGGCAAAAAGGTTGTGAGGCTTCGAGGTGAAAGCTGTCATTAGAAAGTAAGTCACCACACTGGGAACCAAAGAAAAATAAAATCAAATAGCAATGCGATTTCCTGTTTCTGTCTATATAATTGGCAAATAACGCAGCACATAACGTTGAGATCGTGGGAGAAAAGACAGCTCTCGTGCGGCTGAGAAGGATAAATGAGGATAAACTCTCTGGGGTGTCAAAACTGTAATTATCAAAAGTTGTAAATTTGGCATATGTTATGATTCAACAATCTCACTTCTGGGAATTTAAGGGAATAAATATGGAATTTCATAAAGATGAAATTGTAAGTTTATTTATTGATTTTTCAGACGGAGTCTCACTCTGTTGCCCAGGCTAGAGTGCAGTGGCGGCAGCCCAGCTCACAGCCCAGCTCACAGCAAACTCCTGCGCTCAAGCGATCCTCCTGCCTCAGCCTCCCGAGTAGCTGGGATTACACGCACATGCCACTATGCCTGCTAATTTTTTCTATTTTTGGTAGAGATGGGGTCTTGCTTTTCCTCAGGCTGGTCTCAAACTCCTGACCTCAAGTGATCCTCCCACCTTGGCCTCCCAGAGTGCTAGGATTACAGGCATAAACCACTGCCCCCGGCCGGAATTATAAGTTTACAGTAGCAATATACATATATATACCCACACACAGATACTCATATATACATATACGGAAATCTACAATAGAACGATACTTGAATAAATGACAGTTCTCCCATAATTCTATGCAACCATTGATGATAATGACGGTGAAGTGTATTTGATAATATGAAAGATGTTAACAAAATATTAAGAGCTTTGTACACTGACGATCCCAGTTTTGTAACCAATATATAAAAGACCAAAGGAAAAGTGCTGAAATGTTAACGATGGTGATCTCAAGTGATATGATTATAGGTCATTTTTACTTTTTTTCTTTTGCTTCATCTACTGTCCCCCTCCCCCCCCCCCCCAGATTTCTGGTCTGAATGGATATTGCTTTAACGGGGGAAAAAACCCATGAAGTATAAAAGGCAGTGCATGCAAACAGACATGTTTCAAGGGTTTGGTCAAGCCACTTCTCTGCGAGCCCAAGCCCCAGCATCCCTTCGGCTGGGAGCCCGCCCAGCTGTCCAGGAGGAGGGAGGTCCCTGCTTACCCCCAGGCTCCTGCACACTGTTTGCGTTCCTGATACAGAACAGTCACGCTGCATCTGTGTGCTCACGTACCCACCTTCCCCATGACTCTCACAACACTGAGACCGCTATGTACATGCAATCCCCAGGCTCGAGGGATCATGGATCCCCAATAAACGTTTGCTGAAAGAATGAATTAATTATCAAAGAGGAAACCACATGTGGAAGTGACTCGTCCTGGACTGGATCCGAGCCACCCTGTGATCCGCTTCCTGCCTCCTTCTCACCTTGACAGAGAGGAATGGCCTCGCTCCACAGGTGGTAGCCCTGAGGGTGCCGGGTACAGATGGCCATGCTGTGTCCCACCAAGCGGTAGCCGGCGTTGCAACCAAAGTGGATGGAGCCCCCGGGCTGGGTGCTGGTCTGGCCCAGGATGAAGCCGTGGAGGGGAGCCCTGGGCAGGCTGCAGTAGGGAGCTGAACAACGAGAGGAGACTCGGTACCGGCCGAGAGACAGATGTGGCCTTTCCCGCGGCCCCTTCCCCTTTCTTCTCCCCCCATTTCCTTGTCTTCGCCCCCGCCAGGTCCTCTGCCACTCAGGAAGGTCTGCGTGGTTGGTACTGAAAACAGCCAGTTGGTTTAGTAAAACGCCAAAACAAAGGGAAATAAGAAACCAGCTCTGGGAAGTGCTGGGTCCCCGTCGCGGCCTGGAGGCAGCACCGACTCTATGGCCAAGTTCAGGCTCTCAAATCCCTTCAGCTCCCAAACAGACTCAGAGAGCAGAACCCCACGGGGTTGGTTCCAGAAAGGTGTGACCACGGGGCATGGAGGTTGAAGTCAGGCAGTCCTG
>RJWJ010018516.1:0-31358 GCA_004363605.1 Indri indri
TTTTAATAGCTGTTAGTAGTTTATGTTTTACATTTCCCCTTATATTTTGTGAACTGCTGAAATGGTTAAGTAACAGAAGTGTTTTTCGCTCCTCTTTTTGCATAAAGAAAATTTTATTGTAAATACTAATCATTTCACTTACTTGCAAAGATCATTAACACAGCTGGCAATATATAAATATGGATCGATATATTCATGGCAGCTCAGAAAAGGAAACTGCAACAGTATCTGACACTTGAAGAAGATTGCCTATGCAAAAAAAGATGCCAGTCACTAGAACATATTTAATGGTATGTGTGTACTCTCTTTGCAAGACTATCTGTTCTTACAAGGAAAGAGAAGGTAATTTTTACTTATAAATTTTAACCAGCATTTTTCTAACTACATGTTTTATGATGAGTATTGCATTTAGAAAACTCATTACATTCACTATTTCTGAAATAATGTTATTCCTTATTGCAATTACATTTCTTGGATTTAATATTTTTAATTATGTTTGCACTAAAAAATGTTTAATGCTAAATATACAAATAATACATATGTATATTATATCCAACATACCCAAATTTTTCACATCAAATTTACCTCAAATGCTGGCATTCCACTGGAGCATGGATTTGGAAAATCCGAGGGTGTGGGTACACATTTGTTGTCATCTGGAGTTTGCACTGACCAACTATTCCCAAACATAGCAATGTCTTCTGTATAGTCTTCTATTTAACACAAACACATACACACAAATAGGTATAACAGTATCATTTTCCATAAATATAGACACAGTTCTTCAATATAAACTTCCTGGTCAAAACGTTAAACTCAATAACATTATAATTACCAATGTGGTATTAGACAATAACATTACTTTAACATAGTAAAAACAAACTCAGCAAAGTGTAAGTACCAAATAAAAGTCAGTGCCATTGGAGAGAAAAAGCAAACTGCGTCGAAACAACATGGGGAAGGATTGAGAGTGAATGAGTACAACAAATACACCCGTAACATGTTAGTCAGCCAATGTTCAGCTTGTGCTGTATAGAGAAGAAAAAATATGCACAAAACTAAAAAACATAAATAAAAATTCAGTGTGACATTTTTCAGTCATTATATTTGACATTACTCAGAACCTTATTAAAATTGCATTCCATTTTGGGAGTCCACAGCAATAAAAATAATTGTTGAGCCCTTGGGGAACTTACAAAGTATAGTCACACAGACAATGAAAGACTGGAAAAGACAGCTAAAGGAGAAGAGACAAAGAAGTGAATCAATTTCATCTAACTGTGATGAACAATGCTTCTAAACATGCTCAAGAAAGAGCCCGGTATTGAGAATCCTGAAGCTATCCCAGCATTATTCCAAGGCAAGATTCAGGAGCTAACATGTGGGCAGCAACAAACGTTTGGTGGTGAGCAGTCTAGACTCTGGGCTCCAAATCAAGTTTAAGTTGTCTTTCAACCTGACCTGAGAACAAGTTCAGGGCCTGATACAAAAATTAATCCTGCCCCACATTCAGACAAAGGCTGAATCTCGAATCTCAAGGACTTGGCAGAACCAAACAAGATGACACCTTGAAGTTCCCTTTAGGACAGTAAGACTTCAGATTGGAGCTGTGAGTTCTTCACCACCCAGATTTGCCTGGCCATAGATCTACCACTGATGACAATCTATAGCACCACTAGACTCACAAGTCTCAAGGCAAATGTTTACCACTCTGTCTGAGCATCTTCGAGATAGGAATATAATGTCTATGTGCTACTACCAAACGCTCACTGGGAAGATTGTGGGAATTCATCATCTGTAAGAATGCTTTGCTCTTTTAGTGTTAAATTCCAACGTTTACTGTAGTCTGGAAGGCTTTGCATGATCTGGCCCCTGCACTTCCCTACTCCCTGCTCCTCCCATCCCCACCGGCCCCTCTTATATCTTCTGTACCTATCCTTGCTCAGCCTGCTCCAGTCATACTGACTTCGTGCTGTTCTTCACTCCAGCTCATTCCCACCTCCTGCTTCTCCTCCTTCAAAATCCCTCTTCCCTGAAGTCTTCCCTCTGCTTCCTCTCTTACTTCACACAGGCCTCTACTTAATGCGACTCCTCAGAGAGGCCTTCCTTCTCTGCCCCGCGATCTAGACTAGCACCAAACACACTTGTTCTATCACTCTTTATCTCCTTTCCCCACTGTTATCTTTTCATGGCTGCTGTTGCTCACAAAAATTATATTTTAGTTTGTTTTGTCACTTTATTTATTTTGTCTTCCATGACAGTATGAACTACATGAAGGGAGAGAGCTCGTGTCAGCTGTCCTGTTGCTGTATCCCTAGTTTAGTATCTGGTATATGGTAGATGCTCAAAATACATTTGCTAAATAAGTGAATGAATAAATATAGGGGAGTTTGAAATATTTAGTAAATAGATCATTAGAATCCTAGAGTTTTCAAATTTGTCTGGTCCACTTTGTTCCCCCTGATGTCACTGGAAATGCTACACACTGAACAAAGCCTGGGCCTGCTGAATATACTTATTTAAAAATGGGAAAACCGATGTCCTTTTTAAGTAAATTTACTTTTCAAAACATCATTGTTTTTTAGAAGCTTAAAGAACCAAAAATATGTCCAAAGGCCTACCTATTTCAACATTTATGCACAGATTTTAATGTTACTAAATCACCTGGGCAATCTCTTAGAGTTCATCATAATTGCAGCTTTTGAACCACATATTCAGCTATTTTTGCTACATTGCATTAATAAAAGAGTCATACTAGCTGCTTATTATGAGACTTTAAATCTATATCTCTTGGTGGTCTGGGAGCCTGCTAACTTAAAATTAAAATGGTTTATATAAAATATGCTCTAAGTAGAGTAATTTATTGTCCATATTGGGATACTTTTGAGTGTTAAAGAGAGGCACTATTAATTATCATGCTTGAAAAATGAGAATAAACCAGGATTTCTATGTTGGTGTGTAGCTAGATTAGCTAGATGTAGACATGAATTATAAGAACAGAATTCTCAACTAGACAACAAATTAAAATCTTCCTCTGTGCACAGAAATTCTGAAAAGCCTCATTTCTTTGTGAAGTCATCCTTGAAGGATGAGTGGGAATGCAGAGAGAAATATAATTTTAATCGCTGTTAAGGAATTATACATTCAGAGGCATTCAATCAAACTATCTAATGCTCTCTAAAGATTTATCTAATCAGCAAAGTACAGGCTGAGTTTCAAGAAAATACTAGGCTTCTTTCTTAAAGCTAAAGATAATACAGCTCATCTGTAGACATTTTCTCACATTATTACAGTATGGGAGGAAATAGAAGGGCAGTTCCTTATTACAATCTTATAAATTGTAAGTTAGGTGATTTTCTTTGCGTGTGATCAATTTGCCTTACATTGTGCCTAAAGAGAGATTTTAGCACCTTCTACCTGTTCAGCCATAATTTAGTTCAATTCTTCTGCCAGTCTTCCCTCACCTCTAAACTCCTAACGCCTTTGTGTGTGCTCCCCCGGTTATCTAACTGTGAACAACCACCTTATGTTCCAGGTTATTGACGGTCTGTCTGGCCCTTAACTCAAATCCATGATCTGAGTCTCCCTGTGTCTAATAAGAGCAGATACTATTTTCTACTCTAACCACCGTACCATGCTCCCTGGATGTCCCAGGGAAAGTTGCCCAAAGCAGTCTTTTCTAACCCTAACACTGAGAATTGGACTGAGCATTATTTTTTTTATGAAGCTTTGTCATAAAAGAAAAAGAAATCCAATATTACCATCTGACTGGTTCTGCCTGAGTACAAAACCCTACTTCTTGAAACAGGCTCAAGATTCCAAATCTGTTAATCCCTGTCATTCCAAATACTCAACTTGACACAAAACACCTTTTCATGATGATCCCAATACTATACATTCGTATAATGGCTCGCAGACTTTCAACACTTGCTCTTATATGTTTTTCTCATTTAATACTCAGGCTGGGAAGCTCTCAGAGTCATTATTATTCTCTCCATTTCACATATGGGGAAATTGTTTCCTTACAGCCCTGCTCTCCACTCTAGCTACTAGTAAGCTAATCCTGATGATGCATTATCTATCTTGGGCAAAATGTTTGCAGTTTAATAAGGGCTTCTTAAAGCAATGTAAAAACATTTTCAAAAGCTTTTATTTAAGCTCCATTATAGGTTTATTAGGGAATACTTGGAGGTGATTATAAATTTACTAAAACGTATTGAGTATTATCCATGTGCCAGACACTGTATTGTTTTACATGGATTGTCTCATTTAATCTTTGCAACTCTACAAAGTATAGAACCTTATTATATCATTAATCTTAAAAAGTTTAATAAGTGGCAAAGCAGAATTTGAATTCCACAGTCTGAATCCAAAGTCCACACTCTAAGTAGTCCTTTAACCATCCCTTAAAATACAACATATGGGCAACTCCTTTTTATTATAATATAAAATATTTTATAATATAAATATAAAATATTTTATAATATAAAACAAAAAAATAGTATGTGGCGCTTTATAGCTTCAAAGGCAATTGCTCACACACTTTTCACACACTTATCTAGGCGTAGGCTTGGGAGCCAGTCAGATTTGTAATCCAGCCTTGACAGTATCATGTACAAGCTGTGTTACATTGGACACATCACCTTGTGTTCTCTCTGTAAAATTTAAAAATACCACCCACCTTACAGGAGGTTGTGAGGATTGGGGATAATATATCTATGTGCTCGTATTAACTACTATTATAAATAGTATCAAGGTATATATTATTATTGTTACTGACTACTCTGAGTTCAGAATTATTATATCCCTATTTTACAGCTGAAGAGACAGCATCAGAGCAATTACATGAGTTGCCTCAAATTACAAAACTTGTAAAAGTTGGAACAAGATTCAAAGCCAGGTCCACTGGTACTAAGAACAGTATTATTTTTTCATTGCACCTTTATGTGTGGACCTATATCATGATTATGGTTTGTGATTCTCTTATTCTGTTGCCACCGCACACCTGGACATGAATTGAAACAGAACCCATTTCTAATAATTCACTGAGGTTAGTTTCATAACTTAGATTTAGTGGATGATCAGGTAAGTACATAAAACCTTTCCAAGTTACTCTTCAACCTTCTTGTTCACATTTTATTGTTTTTACAAAACTATTATTTGTCAGTTATTTAATTTACTCCTATTAAGACATGGATGCAAAATAGTTTTTGGCCTAAAGTAGACGTTTGACCAAATGGATTTGACTCACTAGAATATAACCTCCGAGAAAGGGAGGATCTTTGTTTTGTTCACTGATATATTCCAAGCTCTTATAGCAGTGGACACAGATGTATCCCAAGCTCCTGACACAATGCCAATGCTCAATTAATGTTCATTATGTGACTTAGTGCTGCATGTTAATTTAGCAAATGTAAAGTAGCTCATGGTTTTCAATGACACAAAAATGTTTTTCTATTCAATCTTTACTTAAAAATCACTAAAGCAGGCAAGTGACAGCCACAAATTTCTCCAACCCATGACAAGTCTGGGTATAAACTGCTTGATAAGTGAAGGAAGAAGACTTCAGAAAGTATCCACACATTTCTTCTGTTCCACTTACCTTGCTGGATTATGAAATCATCAGATTGAATGCCATTGTAATTTCCGCATAGGCCACATGGTTTCCCTTTATGGTCCTCAGACAGTTTGAGGTAAATTCCAGATATTCCATCCCAAGCCAATGAAAAGCCAAAGGTTGTTTTCACCAGAATGTAGTCAGCTAGTTTCTCAATGAAAACCTGTCCAATTGTCTGAGGCAAAGTTAAACTTGAAAAATAGAACAAAGGTAATCTAAGAATGATGATGAAGGATCATTTAGAGATGACGTATTTTTTTCTTGAAGTGGCTGAGATAATTAAAAGACACATTACTCAGAATTATGGAATGAACTATGCAGCGAGATTTCCAAAGCAACTATCCTATAGGAAATATCAACATTTTTTAAAATTTCAGTATTGAAATAAAAAGACAACAAAAATGATACTGTTCTCCCACATTGATTTGGATTTTATACTTAAAATTAGATACTTTTTTGAGACAACCAAAAACACACAGCTACTAAATATCAGTTATTTTTTTTTAAATCTGGAAAATAACCTTGCCTGTTTAGAATGGTTACCGATTAAATGTGTTTATTTTTGATCTAGAGAATTAAAGATAATCAAAAAATGCTGCTCAACTATTTTGAAATAAGGACAAACAATGGTCAAAATATGTAGACACATTGCTCAATCTCTGATTTTATTTAATTTTATTTTAAATGTGGCTATAAAAAAATAGGAGTTTCTATCTCCAAAATGTCACTTTGGCATAAGTCATTGTTTTCTAAAAGAAAAATGCATAAAGTTGATTAATTAAAACTTACATTTTTAATGCTGCTAAATACATTATTAGGGATATAATATGCTTTGTTATACAGTATTGCATAGAGGTTATATTCATAATGTGTTAATTGGATACAATTTGGTCTATTTAAATAAGGGTCACAGAATATTTAAGCTCCTGATCCAGTGTCTAATTTTTCCATTTTTCACAAGCATATGCACATATAAAGGATGTGGGAGACATAAGGGAACTGAAGAAAACTTAACAATTGAACATTTTAAAGGCACAGTAAGTCACCTAGAATACTTTTTGAAAGAATACTGTTCTCCTTCCATCCATGAGTATTGCAGAAAAGAGTAGGTACTAACAATTAAAGAAATTAGGAAAAAAAACTCATTTCTATAAAGGTAGTTATATCAAATAAAAACTATAAACCATAATACAAATAAGATAGGTGGTTAATAGTTATATTCATACATTTCTCTCAAAAATTTCAAATTAGTGAGCTTCTTTCCAGGAAAAGCATGGCTACATGGAATAAAAACTATGAAACTAAACGAACTAGTTAATGAAGGGATAATCATTAAAGAAATAATTCACAATATCTGTAACCATTTGCACAAAACTTTTTTATAGATAATTATTTACAGAAAATGAGTTATAAAAATAGGAAAATTACTAAAAATTTAAACCGGAGAATAAAAAGACGCTAGCTAACCAGTTCCATATTTTTATTAAGAATTACAAATATGAGGAATTATGGAATACAACTTGAGTTTGCAAGTTTATGAAAACTATACTTGAAAAAAGTGAATCATGTTTTATAAATATACTTCATAGTAATGGAATGCTAATTTTGTGGAAGGATAGTTTTTCTATCGTGGGTATTTTTTGGGGGGCGTTGGTCATTTGTCACTCAGTTATTTCGTCTCTTTCACAGTAAATTCAATTAAATATATAATTTTTAAAAAGAAAGGTAGATAACTGTGATTATCCCAAAATTTATAACAGAAGGATGCTAGTGGAGATGGGGAAAGATAGTTAAAACTAGGTAAACTCCGAAAAGTCGAAGAAAAACATACAACCTAGACAGGAAACATTAAAATGCAAACTAAAATGAATGCACAGATTAACGCTGAAAAGTACTCAGGGATTCATTTGTACCAAAACCCCTTATTTCACGGGTGAGAGAACTGAAATCTAGAGAGGCAAAGCTTAATGCACAGAGCCACACACATTTGATTTCACTTTGGCAAATATTCCTCAAGCACTTGCTGTGAGTTAGGCCCTCGGCCAGTAACAGCATTAGTACAAACAACATTGCTGAATAATGAGAAAATCACCCTTTTTCTATCATACAGACAGAAATTCTTATAGAAGTGCTTTCTCTGAGTTAAAATTAAATATTATGTCCTTGATTTAATAAAGGATTAATATTCTTGAAAAGCTATGTGAATGGCATCTCTGTTTTATAAAACATAATAGCTTTTAAAGTGTCCATTGTATTCCAAAATCCCATACAGAGAATCCTAAATTACTATATAAATTCAGCTCTAGGAAATACATGTATAAATGCATTATCTCCCTATTCAAATGCCTAAGCTTTATTTTATAGGAAAATGAGAAGTACAGAACCCAACTGATCAAGAAAATAAGCCTCAGAGTGTGGGAGGAGCTGCTCTGGGTTGCCCGATTGTGACAAAGCTCCCCCGGTAGCCCTTTCTGCTGCTTCTGCAGGAATCCAAAGAGAGAAAATGCAACATGGGTTGATAAGGCCATTATGCTGGAAAGAATCCCCACGGTTTAAACACTTGCTAGTGAATTCTGAATGATGGATAGAATTGTTCCATCCCACAATTAACTTCTTCTGGTATAACTCAGCCAGGAAACATTTAAAATTGAGTGTCCGTATAATTATTTAGATTGGTAGGTAGATTATTCCAGTTTTTTTAGTTCAAAATGTATAAAACCTTCCGCCAGATACATAAACATCCCCTTCCCCAAAACTCTCAGGTCATATTCTTGGCAGATAGGAAACCAGAATTGGGCTCCCCTCTGATTCAAGGCCAGTCATTTATTGGCTCTGCGTCTATTAAAACTTCAGTGGAAAATCTCAAGTGACACCCAAACCTCCTTCACAGAACCTTGGAAAGAACTTCCAGAATCCTTTTTAATATAAAATAAAATAGATTTTTAAAGTTCCTGCTTTAAGGAAAAAAGAAAAGATGTAAGAAAAAGCAAAAATAATCAAAGAGTTGAGCTATAAAGATAGCTCTTGAATCTCTCAGAAAAAAATGCGATATTCTTATCTCCACCTGTGTAAACATATTTGTATTCTGCACAAGTATTAGAAAGGTTAAAATGGTTATATTCCTGACCACATATCTGTCCGCAGAGTCTACCCAAGTTTTGATATCTGTGCGAGATCATTTAAGGGTATTGTTGAGGAAAAAATTCTCTCCTGCTACTCTCCACAATTCACTTCCAGTGTGAGATGTTTGGAAATTCTATTAATCTGCGGTGTTATTTCCATTATATCATTTATCAGATCCTACCTGATTCCATTCTTTTTTATTTCGTGACCATAAATTCGAATTTCCTCTTGGTTCGAAAAGAACAAGCTGATTGACCGATAACAAGAATACACTGAACCAAGGCATTTAGGGCTATTATGAACCTAAAAGGGACAAAAACAAAAAGAAGGCACAGGAACAAACAACAATAAGTAGTACACATTTGAGCTACTAAAACCACAACGTACATTTACAGTTCTATAGCATCATCAGTCCCATGACACTTTACACAGTTATAACTACATTTAGGATTTTTGAGAGAAAAGAAATATTTACCTCAGAAATTGGACAACAGAATTAATTGCCTAAAATACAAGTTAATCAGCATATTTTTTAAATGATCTGAATCATGACATATTGGATGTTAATATTCTCAAGCTACATGGTAGGTATTGGAAGAAATTAGTTCTGATAGTAAAGCTGTAGAGCACCACTAAGAAGCACACTTGTCATTTTTATGTGTTTTTTTTAGTGAGAGAATCATAAAACAGCTTCAAACAGAGCTCTACACGAAGCAATATTAAAGGCTCAAAAAGTGACCATGAACTCACTAAAAATAAAAGTAAGTTTAAATTTATTTATTTATCCTAGATACTTTAGGGAAAAGAGAGATTGTTTTTCAAAAAGTTTACGGGAAAACTAGTTTACTAGTAAAAAGAAAAAAGAAAGCAAGGAACAAAAGAAGAGAGGAATAAAGGAAGAAAAGAGAAGAGGAATAGTAGATTTTTTTTACCCTATATTGAAGGCCCAAAAATTAAAATATAAATGATAAAACCATAAAATAACTAAAGGAAAATACACATAATTGCATAGGTGGAAAAGAACTTTCTAAGCATAAAAGTAATAAGAAAAATGACCAATAATATATTTTTAAATATTGTAATAATCTAATGCATATTAACTTGATGCTTAATCAGCAAATTTTATTGATCACTTACTATATACCAAGCATTGTTCTAGATTCTGGGGATACAGCAGTCAACAAAACAGACAAAAATATCTGCCCTCATGAAACTTATATCTCTTAGAGGAAGGCAGTTAATGAAAAATATACCTAAATATAACTAAAATATATACTATGTGAGATTACATTAAGGAAAAATATTAAGCAGGGAAAGGGGATAGAGTGTGCATGTGTGTGTGTGTGTGTGTGTGTGTGTGTGTGTGTGTGTGTGTATCAAGGTTTAGGGGACAATTTCAGACTGAATGGCCAAGGAAGGCCTCACTGAGAAGGTGAAGGAGTAGGAGAAGAAGCCACAGGGGATATCCAGAAGACCATTGTAGGCAGAGAATAGCAAGTACAAAAGCCTGAAGTAGGAGTGTGCCTAAAATATTCTCATTATTCAGAAATCCAGGCATCCGACCTCACATGAGATGTTGGAAGATTCTTCTTTGGAGAAAGAAAATGGTGGAAAAAATACAGATACTAATATGTGGGGGCTTATTTAATTAAAGCAGAGGATCCTTGCTCAATCTCACACCAGCCCAACAGGCCCCCACCCATATAGCCAGAGTTTTCTAATCAGCTTTTAGAGCCTTATTCTCAAATGTGAACAAATATTCGTGAATCATTAGTCATTTGATGAAAGTCTGCAACATGAAGGACAAATAGCAAATAAAAGAAAAAAAAATCAAGGAAATCAAAAACAATCTGGAAAAATAAGGAAAGTTCTAAAAATCCACAACTGATATCTTCAGAGAGAAAAGTGAGTATATACCATCCATGCAACAGGAATAAAATGCTACAAAAAATAAAATTCAAAGAATAAAAATAAATAATTTGGCATTCACAATATGATAGGAGAAATTTATAACCAAAGTAGAAAGGTTGAAAGATAAATTTCTAAGAGTTGGCAAGAAATCTCCCAAAATGTAGGGGAAAAAAAATCAAAACAATGGACAATAGGCAAGAATCAAAGAGAAAATTAAGGGATCACTCAATTAGGGAGCTCTAATACATTAGCTCCAATATAAAGGCCCATCAAGTGCCCAGCACAAAAAAACAGGGGGAAAAATACATAATTATGAAATCTAAGAACTCTGGGGATAAAAAGATCTAAAAGTTTCAGGGGGTGGGTAGGTTATATGCAAAATGATCAGAAATGAGAGTGAATTGAGCTTCAAAATTCTGAAAGTGATTTCTAAATTATAATCAAGGTTTTAATTTTTTTTTCCTATGCACACTTTCCAGGAAATAAACTTCTCTTTCCAGGAACCAACTTGAAAATACAGTCAATTAAAACAAGTGAGTAAACAGAAAAAGAGGAAATGGGCCCCTGCCTAATCAGCAACACAGACACTGGCCATATGTTCAGGGCACCCAGCAAGCTTTTTAGAACCTGTCTCCCCAGTATGAACAAAGTTGAAGGATCTCTAGACATTTGATGGCATCCAAGAAAGAGGAAAATCATGACAGAGAACGAAATTCTCCAGCAGGTTAGTGAAAAGAAATCCCAAGTGTTAGGTGCACA
The DNA here is from genome assembly GCA_004363605.1 of Indri indri. NCBI lineage: Eukaryota > Metazoa > Chordata > Mammalia > Primates > Indriidae > Indri > Indri indri. Next base: position 11,411 of record RJWJ010018516.1, read on the forward strand.
GGATGCCTCGAAAGTAACCAATCAGTGCAGGAGACAGAAGACCTGAGGAAGGGATGTTTCATAGATTGCTTAATGTATCTGACCATATTAAGAAGAGTTTTATGGAGATAGGGAGTTGGGAGGAAAACAATTAATAAATGGAATAAAGAAAAATGTAGTAAACAAAACGTGGGATAAGTGTCTACTCTAGAAAAATGTACAAGAGAAATAAAAACATCATAACCCATTGGGCTCAGCTCTAAACAATATTTACATAGTGACAATAATGTAAGAAAAAACGCATTTTGATTCAAGCAAACAATGTGATATCACTGTAGTAGGAGGTATGAAGGGAAGGGTATGTGTGTGTCTGTGTGTTAGACGCAGGAAAGGTGATTTCTCATTTTCCATAGTAAGAAGTAAATGAATAACTTTGAAAAATAGATAATGGCATATTTTGACATGTAAGATAAAAGCCAGAAGAAATAGCTAAAATAGTTGAAGTAATTGCCTCTGGAGAGCCAGACGTCAGCTGGGGTGGAGAGTAAAGGAAGGCAGGGACTATTTTTTGCTGCATATGCCTTGATGAAATCTTTTAAATTGTGTGCATGTATCATTTTCATAAAACTAAAATGGAATTTAAAGAAAAAATATAATCAAGGGTATAAAAAAGGATATATGCATAATGATGTTTATCAATATATCTTTTAAAATATTTAGTTTTAAAAAAAATCTAAATTTCCAAAATAGGACTAGTTAAATCATTTGAGGATTCCATAAATTGGAACAAATACAGCTAATAAATTTTGCGTTTGTCAAGAATATTTGACATGGAAGGAAGTTCTCGACATAATATTAATTGAAAATGTAGGGCAGAAAATTATACTAACATAGTTTAAATTTTATAAATATGTATAAAATTCAGAGAAAAAAGCAAAGAAAATATATGAATCCATTAGCAATGCTAATTCTTGGCTGAAAATTCTAATATTTTTCAGACCTCCAAATTTCCCAAATTTTCTACAAAAGAAGCGAACTACTTTTACAATCAGGGGAAAGAGATGGCATTTAAAATAAATGAATTTATTGGTATGAAAACAAATCCTACTAACTAAAACCAGGTCGAATAGAACCAGTATCTATTAACTCTGGAGGCATTGTTCAGCATTGTGCATTATTATCAAAGGATAGATTATCTAGTTGACACCTTAGTCCTCAAAAGAGCGAGACCCTGGACAAGAACATTCCAATGAGAGAGTGAAAAGGTGTTCAAATGATAACACTAGTGAGAGAGTGGGAGAGTAAAGGACAATGACGAAACTGAGAACAGGGGCCCCGTGAGCACTGCAGACCCATTTCACTGACCTCCGTGTCTACAGAAACCTCTAAATGTTTCTCTTTACACCCCATAAGTGAACTTTCGATATACCTCACATCCTTTCTGAGTCACAACGGTTTGTTGCTCGTAAAAAGTTTCAGGGCCTACTTTTAATATTTGCATCACCTAAGAGAGGAGGAGAATTTGGGCAGCTCCAACCTAAGTTAGAAGGGAAAGAATAACAGAGATTCAAACACATTTTGACTATGGAGAGTTTTAGCTTCTAAATGGGACAGCACAGCAGTTTCCTGGTAGTGCTTTGAGATTGCTAGAAATTCAGCGGAAGGTAGTGGGCAGGGAAAGAGTTCCCTGACTTCCTTACTTCAATGAGAACCACTCTGTAGCTTGGATTTTGAGATGTCTTCCAGGAATTCATTTGAATCAAGAATTCTGCAACTAAGTACCAATTCTCCAAGCTCAATCATATATTGTAGTATCAATCTATTAATACCTAGCAATCAGCTGCCTGTCTCCACAGCCTATAATCCGTGCTTATGTAACTCATGTACTCCATTTCATAAATGTTAGCCTCCAGTTCATACTAAAGGTGACATTTTTAAAAATTAAATCGGGCGGGCATCTCACTGGAAGTGTCAAGAAGGAAGGAAGTATGAGTAATATGGTTGGTGCCTGAACCCACCCCCTCTGCAAAATGATCAAATAAAACTTGAAAACCAGGAATACTGGCTAAAGTTGACATTATGACATCCATGATACAGACACTTCTCCATTGCTTATAAGTCCCTCCCACGTGGATCCAAACCCTATTTCTCCCCGGTCCTCATCTTGATAGAATTATTCTCATTATAAGCTACAAATTAGATCCATCCCATTTAGAACCAAGAGCTCTCCTTCCCCATTCAGAGCTCTAAGTATTCATTCTATAATTATTATATATTTCACATCATTTGTCCAGTACTTTTAATATACACACTCTTCCAGAAATAATTTTTTAAGTTAATGATGTCCTAGGATCACCTACCCATACAGTGTACCGAGGCTCCAAACTACCACAGTCCTTTGCAAAAATGTAAGAACAGTTTCCTGGGAAGTAATAGTAGATGCCATCAAATGTTTCAAAGTGATACTGTCCCCAGGTTTTGCAAATCCCATCCCTGCCGTTGCCCATGTTTGGGACTGAAAAGAAATAGGATAATGTTTAGTAGAATAAAATAAACCACACATGTTTCTAGCAATGTTCAGTCATGTAAAGTGATTCTAATTTTCATTAAAATAAATATTTTCTTCTTTGGTGGCCTATATCACAAGAATAAATAACTAACATAAAATTACGTGTTGCTCTCAAAACATCAGACTCCCCAGAAGAAAAACAGGGTCTCCAAGTAGTTGTGAAATAAGAATTTATGTTAGAAGCTTCCTTAATTTTTATTTCCAAAGGAAGACTCTAGAAGAAAGAATGATTAGGGAAAATGATGCATACAGTAAAAGAAGGTGATAGTGATAAAGCAAATAAAGTGGCTCAGAAAAGGAAGAAATGTCATGACTGAGTGTCTTAAAAATTAGCAGAGGCAGCATTAGACTATCACAGTCTTTCAAAAATATCTTTATGGTATCCACAGAGAAAAATAACCACTGACCAAAAAAATCACATTTATGTCTGGGATCTGGAAGTGGGGAGCATTAGTCATTCAAAGTGTGCTGGAATGCAGGAATTCATTACCTCAAACTGGCCAAATTTCAAGCAATTTTCATCTTAAATCACACAACTTTATCTCCTCTTGTCATCATGCCCACTTTTTTTCTTACCTTTTAGATAGCTTTCTATTCAATTCTTATTTTCTAGACCCTTCCCTTTACAATGATACGAAAATTAATAATATGTATGAGCACTCAATATGTGTAGAACATTTTCATATACTCTATGAGAAGCAGAAAGATAAGAGACAATCTTCATGTCTTTTCTTTTTATAATTTTCACCTAAATGTATTAGCCTTGGCCAACTTTGGATTTTTCAGGAAAAATACAGTGATTCGTTATGCAAGCAGTCTTCCCTGATGGTATGGCTTACCGCTGTTGCAATTTTCATAGCATCTGGTACTTTCCTTTATAGCACATGTCACAAGTTTAATTATTGTGTATTGGGTATTCTTCCCCTCCTTTAGACTACAACCTCCAAGAAGTAGGGACATATCTATGTTCTTCACCATTGTATCCACAGTGCCTAGCCTGGGACCTAGGAGTTGCTCAATAAATATTGGTTAAACGAATGAATATTTATTGATCATTGTTGACATAGAATCTTATCTTAGACACTGCGAATAAAAATTTTTATTAAAAAAATCTCTTGCCCTTGAAGAATTCTCAATACTATTTCTATTTTGTGAATAAAATGTTCATTTAATTCAAAGTCAAAAAAGAATGAGTGGCTCCCAAAAATGAATCTAATTGATAAAGCAAAAGAGAGATGAATGAGAACCTGATTTCAATAGGTTACTGCTATATTAAGTGGGAAAAAAATGCCTAAGGAAATAGTGGAGACCAATGAGAAGAGGAATGCACGTTATCTATTTTTCTTTTACGTTGTTTGCAAATTACATCAAATTACTGAGAATGAATTGTGGGCTCTTTAGTGACTACACGATATGATTGTCCCAACTCCCAGTGGATGAACTCTACTATAGCAAATTAGGCCTTAATGTTCTCTTCAGCATCTCATAATTCTCTCATAAATATCCCTGAAACTTACCGATCTGGCACCTTGTCCCAAGAGCCTGAAATATTTGACAGTCACATATACCAGCCTTGGAACAGAAAGCTCCGTTAAGGCATTCATAAGGACAAGAACCTGAGGGACAAAAAAAGTTATCTTCTGGCATGCATCAGTTCTTATAAGCATAGTATGTCAAGATCTAGCCTAGGACTAACTGTGACCACTATTAACTTAAACAGAACCCTGGGCCTTTTGCCCTACTGAGCTAAAGAACTAAACCCATCAAGTCTCTATCTACTTCATTTCATTATGTGTGCTGTGAAGCAAGAAAGACAGGCTTTCACATCTCAAACTACCCGGAGAGCAAAGGTTAGCCTCCTTCCAGCAATTGAAAGGTCAAGTTCCCATGTAAGGAATCCCTGTCCCAGATGATGAGAACCAGAAATACACAAGCTGCAGATGATTCCGTTGACAGAGTTTGGCACTGGCTGTACATCCGATCAGCTCCTTGTCCAGGAGCAAGCACTGTATTGAAAAACATTACCTACCATTAACTCGAGAGATCAGGCAAAGTACAAAACACAAAAGGAAACAACCACTTTTAAAGAGAAGGATTAAACATTTAATTTGTAGTTTGTGCATTAATCCTCAGGCTCCATTACAGATCACACATTCTTTGAAACCTATGCTTAATTTTGATGAGGCAGAGGCCAAAGTCACTGCTGGTTGTAACCCAAAAATATTCTTTCTTTCATGAAAAGAAAAATTGTCCCAATGGATTATGTTAAAAAGAGGAAACAAGTAACTATGAGCTCTAACTCTAATTTTGCCATCATCCCCTGAGTGAGTTTTAAAAGTGCAAATGAATCATAGTGAAAAAATTTTACGCTAATAAGGAGAGGACAAGAAGCAACTGGCAAAACTCAAGCAAGAAGAATTTAAGTTAGCACATCAGGAGAACTAGAGAACATCTTTGAGTCACCATAAAGTATTACTAAAGAAGTTGGACCTCTCTGGAATATGTCAAGTTCGTGGAAGATACTTATCTAACCGATAATTTAACTGTAGTTCTTCCAAGAATTAGAAAAAACCCTATGATTCCTTTCTATCTTAAGACCCATTGATCTAAAATGTCTCTTTACTTTTAAAAACATATACATCACTAAGTATATTTTAAGTGAGGAAAAAATGAGCTGCTTTAGCTTGGACCATAAATATAGGTGAAAAATGGTATTTTTCATAAACTCAAATGCGGTTTTCCCCCCCTAAGGGGCACATCTATCTTTAAAGTTTATCTTAGATCACAATCTTTCATTTTTCCAATGAATACATGTCTAAATATTTAGGTAAACAAATGTATCTCTTTCAAAAACGTATTTACAGTCCTGTTTTTTCTCCTGAAAACAAATAACAAAGCCAAACTGATAAGAATTATTAGTATTTTAAACACAATAAGAATTTCTATTTCATAGTTACCACTCAAATTACACTTCAAACTAGCCGCATTCCGCTTAATGGAAATGGGAGATTGTTAAGGAAAAATAGGGATGTCAAGGAATCAAGGAACTAGTAATTGATTCAGAAAAAAAAAAAAAAAAAAAAAAAGCTTCTGTTACACAGTGATACCTTCCCTGGTCATGTAGTTATCAGTTTTGTCTAAATGTTTACCCCTGGTTATTTCCAAAAATAATTCAAGTTTCTATATGAAGTGAACTTAAATTATTAGTAAGTATTATTAACACCCTTGGCTCAGTTTCCTTCATGTGGAATATGGAAGCAATAATGAGTTGATTCAATATAGCCCCCAAAGAGATCTTTTGAAAAGCAAATGCAAAAACATAGGCATAAACACTGACCTTTTATTTTGCTCTCACCCCAGTTAATAGCATCATGGAAAAAATATCTTGGAGAAGTTGCTTCAAACTTTGAAAGAAAGAAAAGAATTCAAGACAGTTACTTAATTCAAGCCAAACATGCAAATTGGAAAATCTGACAAATAGCTACAAATACAGAAATTATAAAGTGTTGGCTTTATATTTCCTTGGGTTATTGAGGCTGTCTCCATAGGGCAGAAAGGACTCCTCTGATGCTGTGGTTGGGAAGATGGCATTTCAAGCCTTGCTTTGGCTTCTTAAGTGACTTTGACAAGGCATTTACCTTTTCTGTTCGCTGTCTTCACTTCCCTTCCTCCTCCCCCTGCCTATCATATGCCTTGTGAAAGGAGACTGGTTGGAGTCTACTCTTTGGAATAACTGACTGCTTTGCCTGCAGAAGTAGCACTTCTCTGACACTTCAGGTGCAGATAGGTCTGGAAAAAAAATGCCTGGGGCTGATGGACCAGCAAGACAGCGGTGTCCTGCCTGCCTGCACACCAGTCTGCAAAGATTCCACCCACAGAAGCATCTGCTGTTTCAGTGTCAGTGTGTCACCTTCAGCCTCCAAAGAGCTGACACCTTAAAGTTGATAGAACATCGGAATATATCTTTTGTAGAGCCCAAGGTAGTGGTTAAGAGCATGACTTTTAGAACCAGAGCTGGATTAGAGTCCTAACTATGTAATTACTTTCTCTTAGGTGAGTTTCCTAACCTCTTAGTGCCTCTGTTTACTCAGCTGTAAAATGAGAACTGGCACCTACTTAATCGTGTAGTAACGCTAATGAATTAAATCAATGTATGTAAAGCTTTCAGCGTAACGCCTCACAAAGAAAATTAGCAACAAAAAGATTTATATTAATCTAAGCAATCCAAATGAAACCTTAAGATTTATAAAGGTCAGTATTGCTTAGTAGCAAATAATTGTGGATTACTAAAACTAATCAGTTATAGATTTTTTTTATTCCAACTCCAATGACAATTGAGTATATCGTCTCTCGATATCCTTTCCAATAGTAATTACATGTTCATTAGAATAAACACACTCAAAATTTGCCACATAATTGTCAAAATTAAGTAGCAGATGATGTTAGAAAAACTGGAGAAGGTTGAAGGACAAGCAGGAAGGGGACATGAGGCATGTGACTCCAGGAACGAAGTCCTTTCTCAGCAGATTCTGGTCTCCCTCATCCATGACAAGTTTTATTTCGGCAATTTCCATTTCGACAATTTTTCCGTTAACAGGAAAACCTGCCCCCACACCATATAAAAGTACTCTCACACTCTCTCACCATTTGAAGATCTGTTTCTAAACTCTTTGCCGCACATCACAGCTTCCAGTCCATTGTTTCCTATTCTCAGCACTCCCAGGTTTTACCCTCACTGCTCATTCTCCCATTTTTGTCCTTGCCTCTGTCCTCAAACTAAGTTAGACTCACAACAGTCATGACCTTGATTTCCCCAAGACAACAAGCCTCATTCTCTCTTCAGCCATGCTGTTTCTGGCTGGCTAAATCTAACACAGCCATTTCTATTACTGACACCAAAATCTTTCTACTTCGGCTCTAAAATAGTTTACGCCAATCCCTTTAGTGGAAACCAATCATCTCTGCTGCTCACCAAAAACGTATAGTGACTTCAACCCTGCCTCATACAGGTTTATAACTTTGAACAAATTATTCAACCTGCTCACCCTCAGTTTCCCAATCTGTAAAATGAAATAACAGTCACTGCCTAACAGAATTATGAGGATTAATGAAATAATATATCAAGAATAGTGACAGGCACAGAATCAGGGTTGTAAATATGCTACCTGTTTTTATTATTAGGCAAAAGCTGCATACATTGGATAACACTAGAGGCAAAAACACATAATTTGTTTTTTGCTCCATATCCTCTCACTCAACTCAATACACACATCCTTTATGGAAATGGGAGTGACTACCTGGCACACTAGCTTCCTGGTTGGCACCGCATCCTATTTACCCCAGCACCATGCATCATAATACCTTTCACCAATGCTGGGATGTGACAAACACAGCTTCTGTTATTTTTTTATATATATTTGAACTTAGAATGACATCTTACCTTTATAATTGGGAGCATTTTTAATTTTTATGTCATAAAAATAATGGCAAATAATTGATGGTGTCTTAGAGTCAATGAACCAATTGCACAGAAATGACTTCCCTACAGGCCTACCTCTCTAGACACGGAGTTTCTAAATCATGAGCACTGCTATTCTTGTTCATATCTCTAGCATTATTCCAGGTACGTCATCAACAAATACCAACTGAACTGAAAAAAGACTTTGTTTAAATGGGAATGTGCCTCCCAGGGTGTTTAGAGTCATGATGGTAGCAGACTCTATTAGTGCCCCTTCCACATCCCCTCAGCCCACCTCCAGAATTCTCCTCTGAATTCATGTGGGTTTCTGTGCACACTGACAGCCTCCAACTTCAAGCACCAAATTCTTCTTGTTGCTGCCTCAGGGCGGAGTCCAAGCAGAAAAGACTATAGGAAGTGACTTCCAGGGGGTTTAAGGCCCCCTGAGAGGCCTCCCTCACCAAAGAGAAAGAAGAGTCAGTAGATAAATAGCCCAGCTTCCCCATCTTTTGCAGAAATGATTCTAGGCCACATTTTACATCGTTCCTCAGGGAGTCCCCAATAAGACTGAGCCCCAGATGCCTGTGGCAGAAAGCCTCTCATTAACACACCCCGTATTGTATTTTCTCCCTTCCTCATCTCACCTTTCTCCCTCCCTCACTTTTGCACTTCCTAAATAAATGACCTGCACCTAAGTCTATGTCTCAGTGCCTACTTTCAGAAGAAGAAATTTTGAAATGTAACATGAATGCAAAAAAAATCCGATAGTATGTGCATATATTCACATAACTGATAAAAGAGAACAGCCCATTCTTCCTCCTTCTTATTTATTAATATATCTCCACAGGAAGATGAGAAGCACAGAGAAATACTGTATTTAGATGGGAAATCGCCGCAGCACACAGATGCACCATTTGCACAATTCTGTGTCCACCCTTTCCTTGCTCACTTCATTGCCATCGTATGTCTCAACCCATACGTGCAAAGTTATCTGTCCATCAGTGCTGTTTTCCTAGAGCAAGGGAGTGAATCTACGGACCAGAATGGCCTAATAACACATGAAATTCCAAACCTAAACTGTACAGGGCATGATTATGACTTCCTTGCCCTTCTCTAACATTTCTTCTTTTAAAATTTGCTCAGAAAATAAATGATTTTGATGCATGTTCTCTAGCTACAGGAATTGGAAGTGCAAGTTTCCCACTCTTCATTCTCCCTATAAGGGAAATCAAGGCAAGGTAAGTGTGTTACCTTGCTTATAAACAGAAAGCAGGTATTAACATAACTCCTTTGGGGCAAGTTATACAAATCCTGAGAACATCTGAATGGACAACAGTATAATCCTGTCCATCAGGCACTTTATGTGACTTCTTTGGAGTATATTTCACAGATTCCTCAATCTTGTGGGTTCATCAGAATGCAGTTTTTCTCAAAATCAGATTTTCTGCTGAGTCATACAGATGTCCTTTTGTGATTAATATGGTCTACTGGCAAACATGTACTAAAAATTTCTCAGGGAAAAATCATTTTAACCACTTTGCATGATACATAAGTATTTAAGTACACCAAACACTCTTTTTAAGAAAACATAGTGTTTCTATTTCATAGACAATCCTTTACCCATTCTGGTACAAAAAAGATCTACTTTTGATAAAAAATAAATTAGTTCTGTCTTCTAAACTATCAACAGCATATCAAATCTGTCTTCCATTTTTCTACTAATTCTCTTCATTTAGTACCACAAAATATACAAATAAATATAGGTAGAAACTGTTTGCAACTCAGCATTTGTAAAAGGCTTCCTTGAATATTTAAAAATATTTAAAAACTCAAATTGCATTACTTTCCAAAGAAATGTCTGTACTAAGTTAGCATTCTCTATTTTATTATCTATATTTTATAAAGAAATATTGTTTTCAAATCCATCCAATTGAACATTCCAACCATAGTTTGAAGAAATTGCAATTATGTTATCCAATGTCTTATAAAAAGACCCAGGTAAGAAGGTCTGAAGGTCTCCTCAAATGTAGAGCTATCCTGCCCCTCCAAAAAAAAAAAAGTTACTATCCAGACACACCCACAATTTAGATTTATCAAACAATATAAATGCTGTCTGTCAGGACACCAGGACATATCTGATGCCGTTTTGTAGTATTTAACTCATATCATTTACAATTTTCTTTGCCCCCTTTTTCATGTATTTGTACTATTGTCATTGTATTAACTGATATTGTGCTTAATTTTAAACCAATTCTAATTTTCTGGCAAGAGGATGAGATTAAATCCCCCGTAGGGGAATTCAACCCCGTCAGTAAGTAACCGAAGTGAAAAGCAAAAAATGTATTCACTTCGAATGTGAACTGAGCATGAATTTGCGGGGTCGTAGAAAAACAGTAGAGAAGTTACTTTGCTTCCTCCTCTTCCTTCCTATCTTGTTTTTAGCATTTTATTCCCCTCCACAAAGGTCTCATTGTTGAAGTGACAGCAGAGTCCAAAGCAGATGGATTATTTCTCTGCCTCTCTCTCCGTCTGAGGCATAACCTACCTGTGCTGCTAAAAGAGCTCTTTTCTGTCGATTTTCATTAAACCCGTTTCTGGAAGAAAACAAAAAGAACTTGTATAGTCAAAGGCCCCAAAGCAACCTGAACAAGCCTTTCCCAAGAGAGAGCTGGTGCTTTCCTCCTGATTTCCATCACTTTATCAAAGAGGTCTTTCTTGGTTTAACATTTAAAAGGTCCCCCTCCCCTTTTGGGAGGGGTGAGATTTGGGTGGTGGCACCATCTCATTTTACAAAATTCGGGAGTGTCCCCAGATTTCTCCAGTCTCTGATGTAAACTGAATTTTAGGAAGGAACTTTGAGATAGAAAAATAAACAAAATAGTGTAACACTGTAGCACCAATCCCCATCATATTTTCTCCACACATGACTTGGTAAATCTGGTGAGGTTGGTATTTGCCAAGAGCACGTCCACTTTTTTCAGACATAAAACTTCACTCTCTCCTGTTCCATGTCATAAAGGGCAGATGAACAGTAATGTGAGAAAGGATATCAAATTGTAATTTATAAAAATCAAATAGATAATAATTCAGCACATGTGTTTTATGGTGTTTTCTGTTGTGTATTATTTTTATCAATAAAAATCTTATTTAAAAAGATCAAAATGGTGAATAGAATTCTGCTTTTCATTAAGCAGATGAGTTTAATCCAAAACATGATTTTCATTATTTAATACTAACACCATTTTATGCTTTTTATCATTAAAAACTATTTTACTCTATGTTGAGAATACAGCAGATTTATAATCAATAAGATATATTAATAACAACAATACAAAGGAGGATATTATTGAAAATAACTTTTTTACAAACCTTGGAAGTGAAAGCAATGTCCCTTTGGTACCTACAGTCATTGGACATCACCAAGAACTCCTCTTGTAATTAAAATAAAAGTAAATATTTTTGCTTCATAAATAAGGACATGAATGCCTGATCATTTTTAACTTGTGGAAATGTTTTTAAAAACTATATTTCATGGGTTTTTTTGTAAAATTTCATTTTTTTCCAAAAGTAGATATAATTGCTGAATTTTGTTCATTCCCGTTAAGTTTGTGTTTTAGAGGACATAAAGAACAAGAAATACTCACTTTGATGTTCCCATCAAGATAGACGATGCGCAAATATATTCTGCCAGAGAAAAATACATATGTATATATAAGAACGAAAAAAAATTAAACACCCATTTTGGTCACATGTTCTAGTTATTTAACGAATCATTTTAACCTAAATTCTAAAACTTAGATTGAATTTTGCTGTTAGTTATTTTGCATTTTTTAGAAGATTTTGATCAGCAAATTCCTCGTGAGATGTTGGAGTGCCTGATAAGCCAAAAGGAATGGGCAACGTGCATGGATTTACACAGAGACATAAGACAATGGAACCAGCACTAAACTAGGAATTAGAGATCCACGTTTTAGTTCTGGTCCTACCACTTAGTATATGCCAAGCTTAAGCAAGATCCCAAACACACCACAAATTGTGTTAGACAAATTGATCTCCAAAGTCTTCTCCAGCCCTCAAGCTTCTATGACATCTTTCTCCTGGGGGTTTCAGTCACTTCTGGAATTGGAAGATAGTATCTTTGATCTCTCTAGTCTTTTACACTTCAGAATTTCTCCCATATCCCTTATAAACGCCAAAACATAAGACTTTTTTAGGGATTAAAAATTAACAACTAGATGTAAATAAATGCTTTCCCCATTTTGATAGGTGCGATAAAATGCGTATCTGTTAGAGATAGGCATGTATTTCATTAATTTAAACTACTCCAGGGAAAGAAGTGTAGGAAGGCAAAACAAGTTCACCAAAATGCTGATAGCTATGGAACCTGGGTGACAGAGTACATGGGGGTTTGTTACATGATTTTAATCTTGTGTATGTTTGAAAGTTTTCTACAATAAAAAACAAAACCAAATAGCAAAAAAAAAAATTAATTTATAAATAAAATTACTATAAAAATAATTAAAAATCAATTCTTAGCCTCAAATGTTACAGTCATTCTCAAATATCTTTTTAGCATTCTTTGGGTTGATGACACGAAGAAAGTTTTAAGTACTCAATTTCTCTTTATCTGTTATAAAATTTGAAATGTTTAAATTACCCATGGACAATTATTTTAAATCATCTTTTAGAAGAAAAAAAGTTAGAATCAGAGCTTCTTCCAATACAACTGCGTATCATGATAAAAGCATCATTTTAACTAGCCATTAAAAAAGACTTAAAAATGAAAACTAAAAGGTCCAAATTACCTACATTGTTAAGAATTTTCAAAAAGACAGTCTGAGTATCATTTAGTACATATCCATATTAGTGATTTCAAAGTGCTTCACAGTATAAGGGGAAACTACTTCTATAAACTGTAAGAGAAACTAAAATATAATAAATAACAAATTAAGGTAAAAATTTAATGTAAGTTCTTACCTTGTAATGAAAACAGCAGTGTATGAAGCAAGAATATATTCCAAGGTATCATTAAATTGAATTTTCTCACAATGTTCATTTCAATGTAGCCTTTCTCCCTGAAATGTAATCAAATTGTTGGTCTTTACTATGATGGCATCTTAGAAGTATGCGTGTTTATAGTGTGCTCAAACTCAAACAAATATAGCTATGTAATAAGGTAGTTCAAAAAGGAATGCCAGACTTTCTAACTACGTACAGCATCTGAAGCTTTAGAACTTGCAGGCAACCCTTTGGCTGAGTCTCTCATTAGTAATGCATGGCAGCTTCTTACCTGAGCCCGTATTAGTTACACCCTCACCTGCACATCATACGCCTTTTTAGTCTATCTTAACCTTTTATAACTTCTAAAGAAAGCAGAAGCATTAAGAAAAATACCAGTTGATATGTCCTGAAGCCGTAAAAGATAGTCATTATTCCAAATTGTTGATTTATCCTCTATGTTTTAGAATTTTATTCAAAAACAATTACTGTCCCTTGAAAAAAAGTGAAATAAAATCCTATCGATCTTTCCTAGAATATCTAGATGTTCTTTAGGAATTAAAGATTTTCTTTAGGAATTAAAAAGTGCATTAAAACTATGTGCATATATTTTCAACTCAAGTCCTACTACAGTGTAATTGAAGTTGACATGGTCATGGGCCCACAGATCTTTCTGTTAAACATTCTGCTACAAAAGTAACAAATTTTTTAAAAATATGATATTCTAATTCATGACTTTAAAAAGAAAGTAAGCCAACTCACCTAGCCCTGAAAACCTTCCCTTCACACCCCGTTTTTCCATCCTGTATAGCAAGTACTCAATTAGACAACAAAGACCTTATTCCAGCAGTAGGAGCACTCTTTTTTGGAAGGGATCGACTGCCTAGGTTGGCATCAGAGGAGAGCTCTGATGTTTCATAATGAACACCATAGAGATGATCTAAGCCCACAAATTAGTGAGAGCCACGCTTATATAATGGGTGCATGTTTCCTATAGCAGACCTCATGCATTACCTGCACTGTCATCAGACATATTTAACACATGGGCATACAGCAGTAGGGAATGTCTAACCACACAGGAACTAGCTTATGAGACAAAAAAGCACAGCAGTTTTTTGCACATCCTGTTGTACCCAGACATCTCTTTAGCAATGTCTTTTCTGTGAAGTGTCCTTGACTTCCTAACATGTTGCATGGCCCACTATCCATGTCCCTGTTTGTTTCCCAAATTCAATAATCATTTACTCTCGCTCTACATGATCATAATTTCTTTCCATTGTATAAATAATGCTAATTTTATGAACCAACAGGTGCTTGTCTGTAAAGGAAAAAAGATTAAGCATGAAAACACACATAAATTTCACTAAAACTATGAAGTAGCCTTGTGCCTGTCTACACACAAACACACACACACACATACATATGCACACATGCTGATACTCATTTTGAATTTTTAATGGGTAGGTTTAAATAATTTAAGTATAGTATGTGTGTAGTAACATTTATTGAAAGGTTACTAGTCTACTATTCTTGAACTAATTAGATAATCACATAACTCTAAACAGATAATTAACTTAATCATTTGTAGTTACATTCTAAATATTGGTCCAAAAATATGTATCTTCTCAAGTACACTCAAAACTCTAAAAAAATTCTAGATGCTTAAGAAGATGTGAATATAGAATAAATTAAAATGTTAAGATTGAAATATGTTTAGAAGACAATAATTTTCCTCCAGAGAAATTTTTTAAATTAAGAGAAGCAATTTTGTTTATGCAGAGTTTAATGACTCTGGAAAGGGTTGAAATAGACATAATCAATATATATTACTAAGTCCACTCCTTAATTTGCAATAGTTTCTCTTGACTTCATAGTTTCCCATGTAAGTCAACCTATAATAAGAAAGATCGATAAATCATACTTCAAGATTCTTTTTCATAATCTAACTGCTTGACTTTTTTCTTTGAACTTAAAAATTTTCATAAGTGACACACATATGGAAAAGTCCAAAAGGTAAACCAAAGTTAAATTTCACAGTTCAATAAAATAAACATTTCGATAATACTGCTATTTCTAACACTACTAAAACTTGGTTAAGAAAGGGTTAGTAAACAGCAACATAAAGTCATGTGAAAAATATGTGTTTCTGATATAAACTATGATATTTTATGTACTTAGAAGGTAGTAACTTTGGATTTTTCATCTCAAATTTTACACAGTATCTTTAAATTTTTGATTCAAAAGCATCCCAGCCATTTTCACTGAAGAAAGTTGACATTTCCAAGGCTATCTCACCTGACATTTTTATTACTATTTTTTGTTTTGAACTATGTGCATTTGAAAAATGTAAGTTGTTTTATCTAGTAAAGAAAACAGCAGAATTTATAATAATCCTCGGCGTGGCCATTTTTTTTTATAGATAAAGGTTTAGTGTATGTCTTCTCTCTGCCCCTCTTCCATCCAGGCTCATAGTAGAAAAGAGGTTAGAAAAGAAGAATAAACAATGGCAAAGAAAGCAATAACAAAAATCCCAAGTTCTTTTTCAACTAACTGCATTATGAACTCATTACATGAAATGGTAGTCTGCATGAAAATGAGCAAAATAGACTTCCACGAATAGCTACAATAGAGCAGAGAGTTTAGAAGAAAGATTAGACCCCGAGTCACAAAAAAAGGAATTTATGACTGTTGCTACATGTAATTACTACCGTCAAAATTTAGTTGACAGCTTTTATATTTCTTTCTACCCTGACGAAGGAACTTTAGCAAAAAGTGAGTCAGCCACCAGTTTGTGAAGAGATATTAAGTTCATGAGAAGTCTGAGACAACGACATAATGCAAGCAATAAGCAGTTCCCTTTCTGCTACAAAAGCACTGCACATTTTCCCACACGGAATATGATCTTTAGAAAGTTGACACCTGACAGCCTATTGGCATCAACATACCATATTAAAAACTGGCAAGAATGGGAAAATTTGGGCCTTATAGTATATGTGTCAATGATAATAAAGGGATATTTTTAATGAAGTTCACCTTTGAGCAAAGTTAATTTCTTTGGTGATTTATATAACACTAGTTTTTCATTAATTGAGATCAAATCTAAAGTTGATAACATTTGACTCCCATAATATCACCTTCTACTAGTGAAATGCAATAATTCTCTACTTGTTTTACTAAACCTAACACATTTCAGGTTCAGTGATTTTTATCCAGTGTTAATGTTATCACTGAGCCAGCAAAATGAATCCTGCACGTTTAAGATAATTTTTATCACTCTGAATATAACTGCCTTATTATAAGATAGTTTGTAGTAGTCTATCCATGATTTTAAGATGTGTGTTGCTTGACACTTTCTGGGAGGATGTTTCACATAATTTAATTTAGAAGCAGCATCTATCTTAGGTTTTCTGAATAAGGACATGATTGTGTTTCATAAGCAATATGTGTGTTAGTCATGATTTCAATTTAAAACTCACCCTCAGAAGTTAACGTGTAATATTTTACAAGGACATTCATTTTTCAACTTGCTATGGTGCCACTGATTTGCAATATCTAATTGATATCTTGCAAGAAGTAATGTTCCTCCAATTAAAGCGTCCATTATCAACATTTTAGCATCAAGTTCAAGATATAATACCAATAATTTCTGCAGTTCTCTTCATGCTCTGAACTACTACAGCACTTTGCATTTGCTATACAGTACAATATATAATGTACTATATAATAATAAAAATGAAGTTGATTTCCCATGTTTTCAATTCCAGTTTATATCTTCAATCATTTTTATGCACTTATTTTAGAGTTGTTAGGGAGAATGTTATTTTAATTTCCTGAGGTGGGTGGTGGTGATTCTACTCCTGTTGTTTGTCATTTGCTTCTCTCACTTAGAATAGATTACCTCATGGGTTTTGTAATTTTGAATTTCGGGTCCGTGTCTAGCAGAGTATTTTCTATCGGAATCCTTAACTGCCAGGGTTGAGAATGTGCACCTTCAAAAAAGATTTTGTACTACTTCTAACAAGTGCTTCAGGGAATTTCATGATAATTTCTCAGCTGGATGGTTTCCAAACCACAGAGTATGAATTCAAATCCCAAACCCAAAGTGAAGGAAAGCCAAGTCCAGTTTCTGCTTTGTTTTTGACCTCTAGTGATATCCCTTACATCCTTGTGAACTCACCCCACCATTTACATGACTGACTATTTTATTTTATTCAGCATTTCCAAGTATTTTATAGCTGGCAAATTTTTAGATCATCTAATCTGCCATATTGCCAAAAACAAAACCACCAACCATCAATAATTACATGCTTTTATTTTCTAGGTACATTTTATATATTTGCTTTTTTTACTTTCTCAGCATAATTACATCTCACTTTCTTAGCTTAATTACAAACAAAGTTATTCAAAGCACACTATTATAAATTCATAAAGAAAGTGTGTCAAAACATCTAATGCTCGGATAAAATTATTAAAATTATAAAAAAAAAACCTGTCATATCCCTAAATGTCACTATTAGATGACTTTATACAACACCAAGATTCCAAGCTGGACACCTGACAACCTGATTCATGACAATAGCCACTGCAACCACTCTGGGGTATCAAACATCAGCTTATCATTGTTTACTTCCCCTAAACTGGTAAGATTAATATAGAAAAACTTCCTTTGGAGATATGGCATTGTTGTGAGTTTCAGCACAGCAAAATTACCATGAAAACATAACTTGGAAGAAACTAAGCCCTTCATTGTGATTTGAGAATCAGATAAAGGTTGAGTAGCCCAAAAATAAAAAATATTTCCCCCTTATCTTGACATGACTTCTTCCCCTGCTCCCAGCCTGCATTAGAGTCTTACTGAGTTACATGCAAATTGTTATCATTATCTCCCAAAAGCTGCAAAGAAAATATACTCCTTCCCTTGAAAGGTTATCTTCAGTCTTCTCTTCTAACATGGTAAGTTTATCAGTTTTACTTAGAATGCAATGGTGGTTCTCAAACTGTGGTGTGTGTAAGAATTATTTTGCAAGCGTATTAGAAGCACAGATTCACAAACCTGCTTCCAGTACATCTCATATTTTCTGATCAAGTCTAAGGGGATTAGGCATCCGTATTGTGATAAAGAGACAATCTAGCTTTGGGGAAATTAAACCAAACTAGTAGGAAAAAGTTTATTCTATTAGGAAAAAGAAGTGCAGGCAAATTACAAATACAAGGACACTGACAAATTCCACTGGAGGGGAAAGAAGGAGAAGATGAAAAAATTAAGGGGAGCGTGTAAGCCAGCCTCACTGCCCATATGAGCAGTGAGGCTGCTTCTTATTTGAGAAGATGGAGTAGGTACAATATTTAATTTTCCTGCTCTTCCCTCACTCCTTATGCAAAGAAACTCCCACTCACAGCACTCATCCACTGGTAGCACATCTTTAGATTCTCACTGTAATATGTGGAATAATGTGATGTCCATGTCTTTCCCAGAACCTGTGAATTTTACCTTATATGACAAAATAGACAAAACAGATATGATTAAGGATTTTGAGATGAGGAGATTATCTTGGATTATACATGTGAGCCCGATGTAATCACAAATTTCCTTCTAAGTGAAGAAGGGAGGCAGGAGAGTCAGAGTGAAAAAACGATTTGAAGATGGAAGAAGCAGTCAGAAGCCAAGCGGGCAGGTTCTAGAAGACAAGAAAAGGCAAGGGAATGGATTCTCCTCTAGGGCTTCCAGAAGAAACGCATTCCTGCCAGCATCTTGATGTTAGCCCAGTGAAACCCATTTCAGACTTCTGATATCCAGGCCTATAAGATAAATTTCGGTTGTTTAAAGCCACTAAATCTGTGGTAATTTGTTACAGCAGCCACAGGAAACTAATGCAGTCACACTCTCTGGCCACCAGGGAGAGACACTTGACTCTAAGCAAAATAATATGTGAGTTATCCTAGAACTAATCCAATTATCTTTCTCAAGTATTGAAATGTAAATGACAGAGATAAAATTCATGGGTTGTCATAAGGTTGTGGGCCCTGGAGCTTTGTGGTCAGGCGGAATTAAAGATGGGAGCTATTTTTCAATCATATACATGCTGTTAATTAAGCAAAAATAAGCTATATTGCAGGCAAAAGTAGGAGTATGGGACAGAAACAAGTGACAGTTTCCATGACTACATCTATCCAGTAACTATTGGTTCTGTGTCTCTAGAGAACCCTGACTAATAAAATAGCCTTCTACTAAGGGATACTGTGAATTCGGTGAGGGACTACTACTTTGCAGTTCCTATATCATCCATTTACATATAGAAAAAACTGGAGGGCTAGGATGCATATGTACACAATAAGTTACATTTTCCCAGAAAACCTTCTTGAAGGGTACAGGAGAGACAAAAGTTGTGAGTGAGAACCCCCAGAGAAACAGAAATAAGGCACTGTGAAATGGTGTTAAACCACCAAGCATTCTGCTAAGTCCAGCTCACTCTTCTGCTCTCAGGAGTCAGACCCAGGAGAACCTATGAGTTAGACTTCTATTACAGTACTTCATTGGTGGGAGACAGGGCAACTCAATGACACAGAGAAGTTGTGACAAGATTGGAGATCTGTCAGACTCCTTTTGGCACGGAGTGGCTTGGGGCTGAAGGCTTTCGTCTAAGACTCAGGTGGTGGTATGCAGAAAGCAGCAGGCAGGAATACCCTTGGATAGATAAGATTATTATTCCCAGTTCTTCATTCATAGCCACCTGATGAAGAATTATATGCCTTCACTTTTCTGTGTACTTTTACAATACCTCCCACTGGAGAAGACATATATTTTCCCTGCCAATTAATGTTTGAATTGGTCAAGTGACTTTTTCTGACCACAGTAATGTTAAGCAGACATAACTGGAGCAGAGGTTTTAAATGTGCTTGAGAGTTACTGACTGTTCTCTTGCACCAGAAGAAGCATATGTCCT
>RJWJ010018517.1:0-31494 GCA_004363605.1 Indri indri
AAGTGGGAGGATGGCTTGAGGCCAGGAGTTCAAGAGCACCTAAGCAATGTAGCGAAAATAAAAAATTTAAAAAGTTTGCTGGGCATGGTGGTGCACACCTATGGTCCCAGCTGCAGGAGGCTGAGGCAGGAGGATCACTTGAGCCCAAGAGTTTGAGGTTCCAGTGAGCTATGATGATGCCACCACACTCTAGCCCAGGAGACAGAGCAAGACTCTGTCTCAAAAATTAAAAAAAAGAGAGAGAGAGAAACCAAGTGTTTGGGGCCTGTTGGTCACACACAGTGGCTGGGAACTTCTTTATTTGGTCTCATGTTATAATTAACATGAATGAATAATTCCATTTCTTCTCATGTTTCCCATGCACGAGTCCTATAAATATCGCCACCACTCTAAGAGCAAGCCTTATTTGGACTTTCCAGACTTTTATGTTCCAGGGTCATTACGTGACCAGGGGCATTTCCCAGAACACCTCTCGCTTCCCATCGCCCATTCTGCCTTCCAGAAGAATGTCATTTGCAAGTCACTCTTCCAGTTTAGTTATTAACTTCCTTGCCGTGAAGGCCCATGCTGTGCCAGGACAAGCCTTAGCCCTCTGAAATTTACGGCTCTGTCTTTATGGATGCACGAAACTGAAATCGAAATCTACCGCGTGGGAAACTCCTACTTTGTCCTTGAGAATGAAAGAAGCTTTAGCTCTGGATCCTCTTGGTGAAGACCAACATTCCCAATCAAAGCCAACCAACAGCCAATTAACTCCCAAACTATAAAATAATTCCCTAAAGTCCTCTGGTGCTGAATCCATTTTCATTTACCTCATTCAATGTGTAATAAGATCAAATGAGAATGGAAAATGCATGCTTTGCCCCTGTTTCTAGCTGCCTTATTTGAGAAGATACGGGAGGGCTTTGACAAGAGGTGGAGTAGCAGGTGGCTAATGGCGCGGGGGGTTGCTCACCTGCCGTCAATCCCCCTTTGATGTGCTGTTTCCTGGACATACCCGCACTTTGCTGCTTCCTGCCCTTTCTTCCAATTTTTGTTTGTTCATATCTGTCTTTTAAGGCATGGCCCAGATGTTGTCTCTTCCATGAATCTTTCCTCAATTCAGTAGGGGAAACTTCTGCGCCCTCTCGAATATGTGCATTCTGCTCTCATCTCCTGTTTCAGATTTTCAACTCTTAAAAGGCAAGACCCTCATTGATTTTATTTTATATTTTATTTGTTTAGTTATTTATTTTTTGCATCATAAGTAAATAAAAAGTATTTCATTAGTACTTTTTTAGAAAAAGACAGTTTTCTTTCTTGTTACCTCATATATGTATATTCGTTAAAAACCACAAGAAAATGTGGCAAAAAAAAAAAATCAGTCCAGTTTATAACTACAATCGATAACACTGCTATAAACGTTTTTTGTATGTTATTTGATGAACATTTCTCTTGAGTATATATCTTGAAGCGTTGCTGGTCGTAAGTTATGCTCTTAGTAAACATTACCATATTGTTTCCCACCCTCCCCCCAAAAACAAAACAAAAGCAAAACAAAACCAGGGGATAAAAACCATTTGTATTTTGTTGTATGACATTCTAGACTTTTAAAATTCCTATATTTGCTATAAAGATATACAAAATTGGATTATACTATGAAGTTTTTAAATCTATTTTTAATTATAGTATATAACATTTTCTGTGCTAATATGGTTATTTTTAAATGGAAATTTTTTTCTGATTATAAAGATATGTGCTTGTCATAAAAAATTGGGA
This sequence comes from Indri indri, assembly GCA_004363605.1. Lineage (NCBI taxonomy): Eukaryota > Metazoa > Chordata > Mammalia > Primates > Indriidae > Indri > Indri indri. The sequence continues at coordinate 1,759 of RJWJ010018517.1, forward strand.
AGAAATGTAGAATTGCATACAGAATAAAATAAAAATTATGTTTTAATCACACCACATAGACTACTGTTCATGTTCTAGTACATAGCTTTTTACATTGTTTTTTGTGAGAGCAAGTGTGCATATATGTATCACATTCATATATATTTGTTTAAATATGTTCATTGATACATGCAATTTCTTTTTCTTTATATATCATGAAAATCTTTCAGATAATTAAGATATTTACATCATACTTTCTAATATCTGCATAGATTATGTGTGGCTTTGTCACAATGTAATATACTTCCTGTTATTGAGCATTTACATTTTTCCAAAATACTTCTTTAACAAATTTTAGGGCTTATCCTAGTATATGCACTAGCATGAATACACTTTTACAGGTTTGCATACAAATTGCCCTCCACACAATGTGTTCAGTTTTTAATTTCCCAAATTGCCTAAAAGAGCCTTGCTCATAATGACATAATAAATGTTGGGTGGATGGATGAATGGAATCCAGAAGAAATTCTTTTCCCTTCTCTCAAGTCTTTTTTCTTTGAGACATCACTGGAAAATCTATTTATGCTTCAGCCACCATGGGAGGGCAGCCATTAGAGATAGGGCAATACAAACCAGCCATCTCGATTCTCTTACCACTATGGTGAACTGAAAAAATGGCTCGGAGAGGAAGCGCCTTGTTCCAAATCCAACTGTGGGTGAACCACAAGGTGTGGGTCGGAGAGGGCTCTCCAAGACATCAGACTCCCAGGCCAGCCCATGCCTTCCCCATTTATCACACTCTCCTAGACAGCCCTTCACCCCTTCCCAAACCTTTAAGTTTCTTAATAAATGATACTGCCAGATGGCAAAATTAAGCAAAGCACTGCATGTACAAGTTACTATAAAGCATGCAGCACACGTGTGATTTTGAACTTTTTTTTCCCTGAAACTCATTTATTATTTATCCCTAACATGAGGTGGAGGAGAAGGAACATGAAATTAGAATCCAAAGTTTTAGATCTCAGTCTAGGAACTTGAAAGGCCTAGAATGTCATGTAACAAAACACAAATGGTTTGTATTCTCTGGTTTTGTTTGGCTGTATTTTCTAGTGTCTATAATGAATATGCATAAAGTATGTAACAAGAAAGAAAAGAAGAAAAGTAAGCTTTCTTTTTTCTTTTTCCTAAAAAACATTAATAAAATAGGGTCTTACACCCTTTAAAGAGTTGACAACCTATCTTGGCATTAATTTTCTCCCCTGTAGAATGGCGGGTCCACTGTTAAGTAATATCTGCTTCCTTGGGGCATCATAAAAAGCAGGTGAGACGGTGACTATGAAAGGGAGTTTTGTGATTATTGTACAAATGCTTACCGATGTTGATAATCACATTTGCTGCTGTCGATAACATCAAAACATATTTCTCTAACCGTGCACACCTGGCCCCCGAGGCCTTTCCAAGATGTGTTTTTCACCTGAAAGAAGGAAACGACTAAAAGGGTATAGCAGAAAGAGCAGGGTTCTGGGACCTGGAAAGCTGCAGTCTAGTTGCAGGTGATTTGGGCATCAGTGTTCCCATCAGGCAAAGGAGGAAGTTGGACAAAATGACACCTAAATTGTCTTCCGGCTTCAGGACTCAGGTTATTCCGTGATCGTAGGCAAATCATTTCTCTGCAGGGCTCTGTTTCCTTATCGCACACACACAGAGATTTACACAGTCCCAGTGACCTGCCCTTTGTCAGTGCTGTTCCCTGGTGTGCTCTTAGGCAAGCCACACCTTGGCCTTCCAGGCTGTGGCCTCAGAGACCAGAGGCGGTGGGCTGTGTTTTCTTTTCCTCTCTGGCTTCTCTGCTGCACGCTCACAAATGGCCGGGTTGACAACTTGGCGGATAGACCCATCCTCCCATCAAGAGACCTTAGACACGCGGTGGGCCGGGGCTGCTCTACCTTCTGGATGCCCGAGGACCGAGTGCCGCCATCACGGGTAAGGGAGGGGCTAGACCTGTCTAGCCCTTTCCTGCGGTCCCCAGAAACTGAGTTCTCCAGATAAACTCATGGACAGTCTTTCCCTGGCTGGGCTTCCCCCTTCCTCCCTCCCCCTTCCTCCTGCCTGCGTGCCTCTGTTACGGTCTTTCCCTTCAGAGTTTACCTGAAATGCCCCTCCTCAATAAACAGCCCTTCCCTGTCTCCGTAATCAGCACCCATCGCTCCTCTGACTTCTTCCTGGAAGTGGTATGCACCTCTTTTCTGTTGTTGGCAGTTTGTCTTTTGAGCTCCCTTGCTGCTTGTCCCTTGAGGGCTGCGTGCCTCTTCCTGTGCACAGTGCTTCATGCAAGCAGCCATTTTGTTTGTTTGGGCAGAAAGTGGGAAATTTGGGCATAAACACATTAGGTTGAGGCTTTGATATTAGTCCCCGAGGGGCCCCGCCTTCCTGATTAGCCCTGAATTAGTAACACCATCATCACCAGAATCACTAAGAACAGTTCCCACCTCCCAAAAAAAGACACAGTTGTGAGCCTCCCTGAGGACTCATCAGAGACAGTGAGGCACAGTGGTTGTAACCAGGGTCTCTGCTGTCAGACAGATCTAGGTTCAGGTCCTGTTGTTGCCACTTGTTAGCCATGTCACCTTGCCAAGTTACTTAGCTTCTCTAAGCTTCTGGTTTCTTATCTATAAAATGGGGAGGTAATACCTATGTCCCAGGGAGGACTGGAACTCCTAGCGCAGAGCTTAGCCTCAGGAATGGTGGCCAGCCACATGCACACGCATGCTCCCCTCCTGAAGTGTTGCACTCCGAGGGTGCTCACAGAAACGGCACTGACGGAGCCAGAGCGGGCGCTGTTAGGCACCCGATGAATAGCACAGGGCATGTTCGAAAGGCTGAGAGGTGGGAAGTCAATGCATTTTGTTATTTACAAGGGGCCTTTGCATATGTCATCTTATGATGCCGCACGACACTCTTCAGGGTACAGGGATCATCATTTTTCAGAGGAGAAACTTTAGGTTCAGAGAGGTTAAGTGATTTGCCCAAGGTGGTTCGTGCAGTTAGAATGTGCCCCTGGGGCTTAAAGCTAGGTTTGCTCATTTGGTACAAATCCTCTTTCCACAACACCACATTGAGTGCTCAGGAGGAGCAGAGGCTTGCTCTGGGACTTGGTGGTGTTGAGACATGGATAGGTAAGGAGGGAGGTGAGTGTGCCAGGCAGGCACGTCCTACAAACAGGCAGGGGCAATCTTGTTGGGCTCTAGGAAAAATGATTAGACACAGTTTGCTGAGTAGGAGAGTTCATGGAAGAGTAGCAGAAAATACTGCAATTAAGATTGAATATATTCTGGAAGGCCTTGACTGACAAACTAAGGAATTTGGGCTGTATGAGCCCATGAGGAGTCATTAAAGCTTTCAGAGAAGCTTCCAAATCATGACTTGGTCAGTTTCTTCAATAGTTGAAGAAACTGTTGTTTAACCTAGAAAAGAGAAGACTTTTGGGAGGGAGAGGGTGTTTGCCAGACTTGGGGGAGAACATGGTCATTTCTGGTTTATGTGGTCCCAGTGAGGGGATGTCGGGGGAGCAGTGAGCTAGAAGCTCCAGGGAGATAAATTTTCAGTTCAAACGAGGAAGAATTTTCTGGTCCCTTCAATGCATTTTAACCCAATTATCTTGAGAGCCCACTGCATGCCCTGGGCACAGTGCTAACCACTGGGGAGGGAAAGTCCCTGCCTTCCCAGAGCTCGTATGAAACGGGGGAAGACAGGCCTTAAACAGAACCACCCTAGAAATTAATGTTATAGACAGAGTGTCTCAAGTTCAAGTATGCACTGCTCTGAGAGGTCCAATCCTTATCACCGGAGCTGTCAGGAGAAATGTGTCAGGGGAGAGGATTCTTTTGCTGCAAAGCAATCTGGGCTGGATAACTTCTCCTAAGATCCTGTGCCTCTGCACATGTTGTGAAATCTTCCCTAAATCCCTTAATTAGAGGGAGAAAAAAGGCAAGTGATCAATTAGCTTCTCTTTTTCAAAGCCCACACTCGCAAGCTCCATCTTCACTGCAGTCTGCGGTGCAGAGCGTGGCCAAGCAGGAATTTCATCCTGTGTAGCCAGGTGACTCCACCTATGAATTGAAAATCATTTAGCTGGAATTGTGACACAGCGCACAAATTATAGTCCGCCTGCAGGTCGGGGCTGTGGCTGCGGCCGTGGCGCAATCCCCCAGTGGCTAACATTAAGTCAGCTCCTGCCGGGGCCCTGCTGCTGGTCGGTTCGCAGGCTACCGGCGAGCCTGGCTGGAGGGGCCATGGAGGGGAGGAGGGAAGCTGGCCCCCGACGTCCATGGCCTTAGCCTGTCTACAGAGGAGCATGGCACCTGCGACTTCACCGTAGTTTTGAGCCTCCCTACAGCCCCGGAAGGTGTGTGGGTCAGGCTGAGAAGGAGGCAGAGAGCCAAAGACGTAAAAGGACTCAGCCAAGGTCGAGTAGCAGGCAAGCTACAGAGCCTGGCTTTGAATCCAGGTCTTCTGAATCCAACTTGGGGTATTTTTCTACCACACAAGGTCAAGACTGATCAGCTACAGACCCTTCCAAGGGAAGACCAAGCGGTCAGTGGTCATGCACCAAACCTGCGGGTCCCCTTGAAAAATCTGTGCCACCCGGGACCTGGAAGGACGGTGACACTGACATCATCAATACTAACTTCTTACACTGGGCTGTGCCAGATGCTGCGCTAAGCACTTCACAGCCCTCGTGTCCTTTAATCCTCGCAGCGATTGCACCGCAGGTTTGCAGGTGAGGGAGCAGAGGCGCCGACAGGTGAGGCGACTTGGCAGAGCCGGCATTTGGACCAAGTCTCTGTGTCTCGGGTTCCTTTCTAAGGGCACCACCACCCGCCTGCCTGTCACCTCTGCGTGTTTCTTTGTCGGGTCATTGAAAGGACCCGATTGTTCTCGGCTCCCAGGCCAACAGCAATGATAATAGTAAGCAAAACCCCTCCTTTCTTTACACCACAATTCAGAGCATGTGGGGCATTTTCACGTCCATTCATCCCATTCAACTCTCAGAGCAGCTCTCGAGGTTTCTGGCAGGACTCGGCACAACAATAAGGGCTTTGTCCGGACTCACGGCCAGTGCCACAGCAGGGGCCAAGACCACACTTGAACCTTCTAATTGGGTTCATGCACCTCTCTGCCCTCTGCTCTCTTCTGGGTCATCTGCCAGATCCAAAGTGGGTCCCATTCCTCCCGGCACGGGTGCAGAGCCACCGCTCTTAGAGCTGAGTTCCCATGTCATGCAGGCAGCTGACCTCAGAGGTCAAGCGAACAGAGCCACTGACATATGGGTATGAATCTCCTGGTTGGATACACTCAGATTAATCTGTTTGTGCCCCCATAAGATAGCAAGAATAACAGCACCTGTGTGGCAGGAATGCTATGAAGGCGAGAAAAAGTAGTGTATGTGAAGTGTGCGGCCAGCGTCTGCCCCCAGTAAGCACTAAATCCACAGCAGTGATCATCCCCGTCCTTACGGTGACTGATTGAGTCACTGATTCAGAAATGTGTGTGTCCCTGCCATGTGTCAAGTCCTATGGCAGGTTCTGAGAACACTATGCAACCTGTACCTTCAAGGAGCTCAGTCTAGGATGGACGCAAACAGATAGTTGCAGCGCGGTGGACACACGTGGTAACAGAGTCCTGTTACAGAAGCCCAGAGGATAGAGAAAGGATGTTCATCCCTCTTTTCTAATTTCCCAAGCCGCCTGTGCATTCAGTCTTCCCTTTCTCAAGATCCAGTGTTCCCACCTTCTCCCTAAAGACCCAGCCTTGTCATGATGGTCCTCGGTCCTCCTTTCCCACTACAAGGCTGGTGGAAGCCTTGGGGAGTGTCTGTTCTGTCGTGAGTTCTTAAAGCATTACTTTTAAAAAATATTAGCCCCCTTGTCTATCACAGGATCCCTTGATACTTGTAAATATCCATAACAAGATCTTTGGAAAAACATATCCCCTTAAAAACAAAAAAGCAAACAAAAAACTGTAGAACGTCAGAGCTTCTCCCCACTCCCATGTCCTTCCTTTTAGCTGATGTAGGAGCTGGGCCCAGAGAGCGTCAGTGACTTGCCCTGCAGTCTGAGAGAGAACATGTGGCAGAACCAGAGGGTCAGGGGCTGTGCCTCCTGCCCCATTAAAAAGAACAGTTTTGGCCAGGTGCAGTGGCTCACACCTGTAATCCCAGCACTTTGGGAGGCCGAGGTGAGAGGATTGCTTGAGGCCAGGAGTTCAAGACCAGCCAGGGCAACTATCAAGATCCCACTCTACAAAAAAATTTTTAAATATTAGCCAGGTGTGGTAGCATGTACCTGTAGTCCCAGCTACTCGGGAGGCTGAGGTCAGAGGATCACTTGAGCCCAGCAGTTTGTGGCTGCAGTGAGCTGTGATCATGCCACTGTACTCCAGCCAGGGCAATAGAGCAAGACCCTGCCTCAAAAATAAGAAGAAGAAAAAAAAAAAGAACAACTTTCCCGCCAATCTGGAATCAAGCTGACATTCAATTCCAGGTGCTCTCTGGGTTTAATCCGATATGGTATACACATATGCACTTTCTAGTTGCATCACCTTGTGTGATTTTGCCTACAATGTTGTGAGTTGAGAGGGGTGGGTGTGATTATCCCCAATCACAAACAAGGCTTCCAGGCTTCAAGGTTAGAGATGGCCCAGAGAACAGCCACCAACAGGACCAGCGACTTCTAACTCTAAATGAAACGCTCTTTCTGCTGAACCGCAACACTGAGCAAACACTGTGTTATGTCTTGTGTCCCTGTGCAAGTGGAAACAGCTAACAGATGTGCGTAGTGAGAAAGGGCTTCACAGTTTTCTGCTTCTGGCTTCTCCTGAGATGCTACTTTGACCCAGAGAGCACTTTCCAGTATCAGCTCTGACCAAGATACTTAGAGAAAAGTATGGCCTCATTCCCTAAACCCTGTGGTCCAGGAAGTTGTTCATCCTTTTAAGAAATCATAAAAGTGAACTATTCGAGTTTCTTTCTTATCTCCCTCCTTCTCCCCAAGCTGGTCTTGCACAAGCACGATGACCTTCTATTGGGTGACAAGTGTATGTCGTAAGTGAAACGTTTACAGGCACTACAGGAATGACCTGGTGCCTCGCCTACCTCATTAGAATCTTAATTGGGGTGTGTAGGAGAGGCTTCTATAAATGGTAAGGCGATCCCCAGCGGCCTGTCTCTTGTCTCTCAACGCCATCGGTGCCATTCCCAGAGGAGCCTGAGAGGAGGCAGAGGAAGGCAAGACATGGCTGGTGAGTGAGTGGCATCTGCTCCGCCAGGTTCTTGCCGGAAGCCTGTGCTTCCCCTGGACCAGCCAGTGTCCAGCTGGGATGGCTGCCTGCCTTGGGGGCTCTGAAGGCAGGACTTGGTATTTTAGGGTTCTGCTCAGAGGCTGCTCCTTCTCCGTGGCTGTCTGGTCCCTCTAGTACATTCCCGGGGAGGTGGCGCATGGCTGGAAGGTAGCTCCGAGTAATGGGCAGGGTGTTCCCCGCAGCAAGGCCCCTTCGACAGAAGACAGGCTTTGCCTGGGTGTTTGTTTTGCACATTGGCCACCACCCATAAAGTCAAGCCACACAGGACTTGTTCTCGTGTTTCTCAGGGTGCCTCTGCCCAGCCATCATGAGTGTGGACAAAGAAAAGCACATCCCAGAGCTAAAAGGGAGGGAGAGAGTGATGGTGTGTAAGTTGCTTTAAAAGAAACCATCGGCATGGCTGGAGTGCTCTGAGTAAACAACACTCTTTGTGAGTGATTGACGAGTTGAAACGTCCCTGGTAGCAGGAGCAGGTGTGCCACGAGATGTCCTGTCCCCGTGAGCAGCATCAGGGAAGGGGCTGACAGACAACAGGAAGTGCAGGTTCTTTATCTCTGCGGTTACTGTCGAGGATTTGGGCCGCGTTAATCGCACCCCTGCTAAGCAGCATGCTAATTACTGTCTGTCCCGTGTGTGAGCGTGTCAACCTAGTGGGTTGACAGGGACGCCAAACCCAAACAAGACCCGAGTTAAACCTGTAAAATATTAAGAATGGTGGCTAGTGCTGTGGGAAGGTTTGCCAAAAAATCACTGAGCCAGATGTGAAAGGCGAATGCTGGTTGCTTCGAAAATCACAAAGACCAGACAGGTGACGGCAAAAACTCCCCCCACCCGCTGCCGTCTTCCATTCCCCCTGTGAACGCACAGCACGGCTGGGATACTAAGACGAGCAGCTCTGGATCCCGCAGACTTGAGCAAGAGTGGATGTTAGCTGTCATCTAGCCCCCTCCCTCTCCCTGGGAGGAGGCTGAGGCCCCAGGAGGGGTAGAGCCTTGCCGAGGTCCCATAGCAAGTAGGTGGCAGAGCCCACCTAGGTCTCAGTGCCCTTCCCACTGTGTCCTGCAGCCAGAGCTGAGCTCGCACAGGAGCGCAGGTAACATCTGAGACACAGCAAAGCAGCCCTGAACCTGGTTTCTCATCTGAGCTTTGTCACCAACCGCTTATGTGTTCCCTGCCACTTCTGAGCCTCAGGTCTACAAGATGATGGACTTGAAATAGATGGATTTTGAGGCTCTGTCCAGGACTGACTTCTCTCTCTCCACAAAAGGAAACCAGGGGCAGGGGGAGGATGGGCCCCAGCACGGGCCCAGCCCTGGGAGGGTGTGCACCCCTATCCCTCTCCAGGACCTACGTGGTCCCGCATGAATATCCTGCCACCGTGAGCCGACCCCACTTGACATAACTGAGGCCAGTGTGTTGGGTGTCCGTGATCCATGGAGGCATGTTCTTCGTGCCTCCATGAACAACCAGAAATGTTCTACGGTCACAACAGAATGAGGACAATGGCTGGGAGAAAGTCGATTTTTAAAAAGGTGGAGGAGAGACAGGTGATCACATTCAGTTCTTTAAATTTGTCACACATGCAGTTCCTAGCTCAGCTCCTAGTCACTCAGGCAGGAGGTGCCCTGTCAATCGATGTTTCTTGGATGGATGGATTTACTCATCCGGCACCCAAGGAAAGGGGCTGCGCTAGGTGCAGTGGGAAGCAGAGATGAATGAGATGCAGTTCCTGCCCCCAGTAACTTTCGATCTGATACTGCTTGTTAGCACAGGCTCCTAGGGAAGTGGCATGCAAGTTAGACTGTCCCTGGGCTGCATGACAAATACAAACCAAGTGCTGTGGGGACCAACAGGATAAAGGGGATTAATCTTGCCTGGGATTTGGGCTGGGAAAGACCTTGAGAAGTACATGGCACATGGTCATGGATGATGAGTTGGGTTTGGTCTGGAGTGATTTTGTGGGGTGAGGAGTGTTCTGGGCAGAGGGAACAGGAAAACAAATGTGGGTGTGGGCAGGTGTGACCCAGAGGACTATCAGGGACACGTGTGTGTGGCTTAAGAGGTCTGTGTCCAGCTCTTAATTTCAGGTTCTTGTCAGACTCGGAGGGGTTCAGTGACTCTGCCCCTTGGTAGAGGGCAGCCTGGGCTGTGGGTGGCGGCGAAGGCGGTGTGGTGGAGGAAAGCCCAGCAGCTTCTGCATGAAGCGGCGTGGCAGGGTGCAGATTGGGAACGCAGATCCCCAAAGCCACTCAGAGGCTCAGGATTAGAGGCAGAATCCTCAGGTACAAACCTCAACCCCAGACCTCTCCCTGCAAGAAACCAGAACCTCCGTTTTGGGGACTAACAACTCTGTCCCACTGGGGCAGTGGGCTTTCTTGCCAACTGGCCATGGCACTAGGACTGGGCCTCATTTCCCAGTCCCCAGAGGGCCTGCAGCATTCTGGGCCTGTGGGCGGGCCACACAATGGTGCTCCTGGGAGCTGGGACACCCGTGGCTCTTTCTCCCATGGGAGCAGTCAGGAATTCCTCCAGGGTGCCTGCCTCCTCCTTCTGTATCTCTTCTAGGCTTCCTGAGCTCCCCTCACAAACTTGTTTCAGCTCCCTGGACATCAACCCCTCTGGGCTCTGAGTCTTGTGACTCCAGCCACTTTGTGTTAGAAATGAGGACCAGCTGCCTGCTGTCCACCCCAGTCCCACGGCCTTCTTTCACTTGGGACAGCAGCTGCTCCCCATGTGTCAGAGACAGACCTGCCTGCAGCTTCATCCCACCTGGAAGGGGGGCCACCCATATTTCAACTTTTGTTACTGTAGGATTATATGCAGAGGTAGGATAGCAGGAGGGTTAAGAGTGCAAGTCCAGAGGTGCTCTCTGGGTTCAATCTGTCGCTTACGAGCTGAGAGGTCTTTGGCAGGTTGCTTAACTTGTGTCCCTCAGTTTCCTCATCTCTAAAATGGGGTTATCATGGTATCTGCCATAGAGGTGCTCAGCCAACATAGCTTATTATTACTTGGGAATATCTTCCATGAGCCTGATTTCTCCTTGCCTTGGCCTCTGAAGAAAAACCCCATGAAGGAAGAATAAGAATAAGCCCGAGAGGCAGGAAGAAAGACTGAAGATGAGACCTTAGGGAACCCAGGGAAGAATGTTTTAAAAGAGGGAATGGTCAACAAGAGTGGATCCTGCAGAGTAGTCAAATAAATTAAGGTCTAAACATTGTCTACTGGAGGGGACTTTTTGGTAGCTTGGGTGAAAGCATTTTCAAAGAAGTGGTGTGGGCATAACATAGACAGAATTGAGGAAGAGGAGGTGAGAAAATGGGGATAGCAGGGAAGGTCGGTTCTTCCAAGAAATTTGCGGGATGTGTATTTGAGGGACTGCTTTTTGTTTTTCTGATGGGAGAAACTTAGACCAATATAAACATTAACGGGGATGAGTGTAATGATGTGGTAAAGAGAGCAACGGAAAGAAGATACGGAAGAAAGAAGATGACTGGTGGGGTGCATCTCTTAGCAGGCAAGGAGGAGGGATTAACCTCAGAGGAAAAGAGAGGTGTCTAGTCCATTTTAATAGGAGAAAAGCAGGAAAGGGTGAATGTAGGTTGTATATTATGTCATTTAGTCCCTTACAAAACTCTCTGGGAGTGGATATCGTTTCTCCTAATTCACAGGTGATGCAATGAAGGTCCAGAAAAGTTAGGTCATTTGCCCACAGTCACACAAGAGACCCACCTCTGCCCCCAAGGTCAGTGTGTGCTTTGAGCCTCAGCTGTAATTCTCGTTTACCTGCAATATTTAAAAACTTCAGTTCTCCCTAGGAAGGGCCCTGAAAATGACTGAAATTTAGTTGGGTTTTTATTTTATGACTTAATAAGCCAGAATGCAAAGAGATTTTGCTACCAAATACAGTGCCATTTGGTACAGATCCGGCAAAAGAAGCTGCCCTTAATTAATGTCTGGCCAACTTAGTACCAAAGGTCTGACTTTTCTTCCTGAGCAAGACTTTGGTAGAATAAACAACCTTGATTTTGCTTCTGTGCACAGCTGAGATGCTCCCATACGAATATATTACCTAACTATCTTCCTTGCTTCTCCCAACAATCCCTCCATGGATATGATTTTGTCTGTATTACAAACAGGCTCAAAGAGGTCAAGAAACTTGCCCAGGCCACACAATAGATGTTGAAGCAAGAACTTGAACTCAAGCTTTTCTGGCTCCAAAGCTGTTGCTCTTTCAACAGAGCATTGCTTCATGTATTAATAGCTTGGGGATAGGAAGGCACCTGCTCATTGGAGGGTGAATTATGAGGTTTCATAATATACCTGGCATATAACTTTCCTCCCAGGATTTTGTCTTTCTCCTTTCAACTTCCTGAACTTAAACTTAGAAACAGGTGTAGGACTAATGACAGTCAATATTTATATAGTGCCGACTCTATGCCACGCATTGTCGTAGGTGCTATAGAAAGAATAACTTAATCCTAGAGCAACCCAATGAAGGAGGTTCTATTATTACCTACATTTTACAGAGGATAAAACTGAGACACAGAGAGGCTGAGTAACTTGCTCCAGGTCACACAGCCTGTAATTATCAAAGTCAGAATTGGAACCCAGAAAGCCTGGCTTCTGACCTGAGTCTCGGCTCTTAAATGATTACGTTATTGCCTCTCAGGAAGAACAATTGGTCTTGGTGTCTGGTGAGAATAACTAGACGTGTTCTCAAATCTGATTTTCTGACTTTTCCCGCATGTACTCAAGAGTTATTTGGCTAAAAGCATAGACTTCAGAGTCAGACCTGGGTATGAATCACAGCTCTACCACTTAAAAAGTTGTGTGGCCTTGACAGATTACTTAACTTCTCTACGGCTCAGTTTCATCATCTATAATGTGAGGACAATAAGAGCGCTCGACTCAAACAGTCACTGTGAGGATTAAATGAGATAAAGCATGTTCAGAATGCCTGGCCCCTAGAAAGTGGGCAATAGATGTTACCTGTTCTTCTAAAATGTCCTAAAGACAACAATAACAGACAAGTTTGGAGCAGGGGTCTGCTTGACTCCAGAGCCCCAGCACTTAAAGCTCTGTACAAACTGCCTCCAGCACCCTCACGGCAGGGCGAGGCAGCCCCTCCTACAGACTGCCTTGATGTTATCAACAGACCTCCCTCTTCCAAAATAGAAAACAAAACCCTATCAGATGAATCCGTTTGCTAATTGTTTGGAGTCAGGTTCCCAGGGGCACCTCTCCGTGAAGATCCTCCCTGGCACAAGTCCTCCCCTAACCCCCTTCTCACATTCCCCAAGTCCCCAGTGCTTGTGCCTGGTACAGCTCTTGTTCACCTCACATAACTTCCTGCCCTGCCTCCACCCTGCAGGGCGGTGCTCTGCGGATCTGGCAACCATCCTCCTCCCCAGGGCCCACAGGGCCCACATGCCAGGCTGGGCGTGTGCTGAAGTGAGGAAATTCCTTTCCCTATCACTTAGGACAAGGCCCCAGGGTCTTTGGTAGGAGCTGAGAGATGGGTTCAGGGGTCCCCTCTCTAAGCCCTATTTTCCTCATTTGTAAAAAGAGCGCAGCGACTCCTCCCTGCATCCTTCCCGGAGCTGCTGGGCGGCTCAGGTGAGATAATTAATCTGGAAGAGCTTTGAGAAGTGTAAATGGTATTTGGGCCGAAGGTAGTGAGTCTCAGTCCTGGCTGCACGTTGAAATCACCAGGACAGCTTTAGAAAAACACCAACGCTGTCCCCAACCCGGAGATTCTCATCTAATCGGTCTGGGATGGGGCTCAGACCAATATAACACTCCCCAGGTGATACTTCTGTGCAGGGAGGGTTGAGAGCCTCTGGTCTCAGAGATTCTAAACTCTCTTTTTGGAAAGGAAGTGGGCAGAGGAGTCCTTCCTTCCTGTCTTCTCTGCCTGACCATAGGATGTCCAGGTGGGAGTAGGTTGTGGGTGGCCCTTTCTCTCTGGCAGCTTCCGGGCACTGTGCCCAAGTCATTGCCTCACAACCAGCTTGGTTGGCTGCAGGGCAACAGCTTGGAGTTATATCTGGTCAGGCAAAATTGGCTTCCAGTCTGGACTCTACCTGAGTGTGTGATTTTGGGCAAGTGACTTCACCTGACTGGACTTCCCAATTCCTCATCTGTAAGATGGGTATAGCAACATCATAGGGTTTTTGTGACTATTAAAGAACACAACGCAGGTGAAATGCTTAGCATAGTGTCTGGCCCATAAGAGGTCCTCAACAGCAGCCTATAAAATGCTCAAACTCTACTCTTGTGTTGTTTTTGCCATTATATGTGGGATCTCAAGGCATTTGTTCCCTGCAATGTCTGGGGGCCCCAGTGCTAGCAATGAGTATATCTTGGATCCCAACAATAAACCTAAGAAGGAGGATATTCGGGTCTCACTATCCTCTTTCTGCACGTGATGAAAGTATAATTCAGAGACGTTGCCCCCCTGTCATGCCTGGGTGCCAAGAAATTGTGCCAGCTGTGCTGCACAGGGATTGACAATATCTGAATATGCGGGGGCGGTGAAAGGGGATGGCGCAGCCTAGAAAGAAAGGAGAGAGAGGTGGGAGCTGAGCAGGAAAGCACCTGTGTCCCTGGAGCCAGAGGTGGGGCCAGCCAGGAACTGCAGATGTTCCCTGTGTCCAGGGGCAGGAGTTGGGGGGTGGCACTGGGAAGGACTCACAGCCCTTCGGCAACTAGGATCTGAGACCTGGCTTCTGTGCTAACATCTGCTTCTAAACGGCTCTGTGATCTCTGCCGATGGCTTCCCCTTTCAGGTCCTCAGTTTTCTGATCTGTAATGTGGGAACATTGGATTACATCACTGTTTTACAAGCTGCCTGTTGTCACCCATTAGCAGGTGGTGAAATCAATTTAGTGGATTGTGATCAGCAAGCAAAACAAAAAGAAGCAGAAGAGAAAATATCAGAGCACACTATACATAGTAATTGTCAGTATGGCTTTGTGAAACTTTGTGTCAGTTAAAGATCTACATATGTAAACACTATATAAAATAGATTTTAATGTGTTCTCCTCAAAAAAGCTCAAAAGCTACTCAGCTAGATGACTTTTAGTATTTCTATCAGCCCTAATTAACTCTAGACGCCTGTAAGATGCATATTTGTCTAGAGAAGAGCTGTGGGGAATAGAGTGTGGACCAGGGGCTGGGGCAGTCCCAGCCACTGGAGTACCAGCCATGCCATGTTGAGCCACCTGCCAACTCCTCTATGATGTGGTCCCCCAGGGATAGGAGGCGAGAGCTACAGTCTCACACCCAACAACCGAGTCATTCTCACCTGTCTGCTGCAGGTGCTTCGATCACAGAGCCGGGCTGGCAAGGATTGAGACAGCTGACTGGCAACTTCCCTCTCACAGTCTGGAGTCTTCTCTGTGCTACTCATGTGAGCCCTGCCAAAGGGGGACCACAGAATAAGCGGGCAGGGGTTAACAGGTGTACGTGATTAGGTTTGGCTGTGATTGACAATGAACCCCCAAAAAACAATGGCTTAGAAAAACGAACAAGACCGAAGTTTATTTCTTCCTTACACGAGAGGTCCGGATGAGGCAGTTCTGGGCAGGGAAGGCAATTGTCAGGGTCCACCTCTGTCCAGCACCCCCACTCTGCCATCCCTAGGGCACGGCCCTGCCGGTCTGAGACGGCCAGCAGAGCTTTCTCCAGGTCATACCCACACTGCAGACAGCAGAATGGGTGAAGAGGGAGGAAAATGGGCAAAGGGCATTTGCCAACTATTCTTAAAACAAATTTTCCCCAAAAGAAGTGAAAACAGGTATTCGAACACTTACTTGCTTATGAATGTTCATAGCAGCACTATTCATAATAGCCAAAAGGTAGAAACAACCCCGGTGTCCATCAGCTGATGACCGTTAACAAACCATGGTATATCCAGATGGTGGAACAGTATTCAGCCATGAAAAAGAATGAACTGCTTATACATCCCCCACAGGAATGAGCCTTGTAAACATTATGGTAAGTGGTAGAAGTCAGACCCAAAGGCCACATATTGTGTGATCCCATTCATACGAAATGTCTAGAATAGGCAACTCCACAGAGACAGAAAGTGGAGTGGTTGTCAGAGAATGGGGAAGGACTGCTAATGTTTGGGGTTTTCTTTTGGGGGTGATGAGAAAGTTCTGGGACTAGACAGTGGTGACGGTTGCATAACATTGGGAGCATACTAAATGCCACTGAATTGTACAGTTTAAAATGGTTAAAATGGTGATTTTTTTATGTTGTGTGAATATTACCTTAATTTCAAAAAAGAGAGCAATTTCTTGAAAGTTAATATGCATTAATAGATAACTTCTGCCGACAAGTCATTGGCCAGAACTTCTTCACGTGACCATCCAGCTGCAGGAGCCTGGGAAAGTGGTGCATGTTAATATGGGGATGTCATGACCAGGAAAGAAGGGTGTGAACACGGGGATAGACATTTACTTAGCAGTCGGCTACACTGGCATCGTTGGTGGCACTAAAATGGTCAGAAAAAAACATCTGAGAAATTGCTCTAGGCCTGACACTGGAGTTAAGCAGTGACTCGGGGAGGTGGCAAGGAGTCGTGAGATGAGCACTGGAATGAGAGTCCAGAGACGTCCCACCGTGGGTGCATCGCCTCTCCTGGGCTCCGTCCTCTCACATCTGGAGTGAGGGTTAGGAGCATGTGATTTGTCTCTAAGGTTTCTTCTCGCTCTGATGTTTTCGAGGTGTATAAATGGATGAGTCAATTGTAGGAATCGTGCCACTCACCCTTCCCCTCCTCCCTTCACACGGGCTGGTGAGAAACCAGCCCCGAGGCTCATAAATATACATGAAGCTGTAAACGGAACCGGATGGGTGCCTTCTCCCCCTTTCCCTCCCTGCACACCCTGACAGAGGGGGCTGTGACCAGGGCCATGTCGTCAAGGGCAGGGCATTGAGGGAGCAAAGTGCACCAGCTAATCCACAGACGGGATCACCAGATCCTTGATTCGCGGGCTGGCAGAGCCAATCCTAGGCTTCAGAGGTGCAGCAGTGACTGAGGGAGGCAGCAGGTGGAAGGAGAAAGGTTTTGAAACCACATCAGAAGCTTTATGGGCATTCATTCACCCTGCACTCAGGGCGCAAAGGCAGGCCGCCCCCTTTTATCCACCTCGCCTGAGATCTCCCTTTTAGGAGGCACCTCCTTTGCCCTCCAGGGGCTCACTCTCTGCTCTCTGCCAGGGGGCAGGGTTGCATCAGGAGGGCCCCTCACCGCCTAGGATACCTTCTGGACTCACGTTCCTGCATGGAGCCTCCTGCCAGGGGGAGACCTGGGGACCATGGTGACAGGGTAGCATCGGCAAGGCCTGGTGAAAAGGACACACTATTTTTTCCTCCAGTCTGCTCTCAGTACCGTAGCCACAAATGTATGGGATTTGTCCCACACCAAGCAATTCTTCAATTCTTGGTGGACACTCACCGGGTGTCCTACAAGTTTCAGCTCAATTCTGACACTAACTGTTCGAAGTTAGCATACACCCCCCAGTCCCACCAGACTGCCCCCAACTTCAGACAGCAATCACACATCCAGGTTGTCACCTGTTCTTCTGACCAACCCGATATAAATCACCACCACCCCCTCCTCAGGTGTAAAGATTTGCTACAGCAGCTCACAGAACTCAGGAAAACAGATTACTCATTGATTTTACTCATTGTAAAAGGATACAACTCAGGAGCAGCGGAATGGAAGAGAAGCATGTGACAAGACATGGGGGAGGGGCGCAGAGCCTCCATGCCCTCCCCGTGTGCGCCACCCTCCCGGCTCTTCAAACCCATCCTTTTGGGTTTTTATGGAGGCTTCAGGACATAGGCGAGATTGACTGATCAGCAGTCATTGGTAATTAAGTCACTCTCCAGTCCAGAGGTGGGGAGGGGAAATGAGTCTGAAAGTTCCAAACCCCTAATCCTGTGGTTGGTTCCCCTGGCAACCACATCCAGAGGTGATCCAGGAGCCCCCAGTACCAGTCATCTCATTAGCATACAAACAGACACTCATCATTTTGAAGATTCCAAGGGTTTTAGGAGCTGCAGGTGAGGGAAAGGCAGAGACAAAATGTATATGGCTTATTATGTCACGCCTGGCTTCAGAATCCCAGGTCTGCCAATGACTGCGTATATGAACTCAGATAAGGTACTTTGTCTCTCTGAGCCTCAGTTTCCTGTTGAATGAATGCATTGATGACACACATAAGGTGTTCTGTATTCTGTCCATAGTGGTTGACATAAGGCAGGCTGATGACAAATGTGAGTCCCACTCTTCCTCCCCCCAGCTCAGAGCAGCCTTGCATATCCCGCAACCACCGTAATGGGGAGCGGGGCTCCCTGGCACTGCTGGGCTCACGCTTGGTGCCAGGAGAGGCAGAGATGGTGAGTGTGGGCTCTGGAGCCCGCAGACCTCCACGCGGGAGTGTGGTGGCCATGACCAAGCGCCAGCATCACGGGGTTAACAGACTAGAGCACGCAAACCCTTTGCGTGCCAACTGGCACACAGATGCCAGTGGACTTTAGCTACTGATGTGATCATCACCACCATCCGGTGGGGGGCATGGAAAGTGCTCCTCCTTTCCTTTCTACAGGTGCCCCTCGTGGGAAGGACAGTGTCTCTAGAGCCTACGCACCCTGGAGCTCAGTCTTTTCTTTGTCATTCTCCCTATGGACAAGCTGTTGGTCTCTGGGGTGGATGGGAGACACCCGCACTATTGGCACAGCCACAGCACACAGTGGTGGAGCACAGAGGTGTGTGGGCCTATTGCGGGGAGGCAGGTGCGAGCTAGAGATGCCGAATCCCACATCTCTCCTTACCCCTGTGCTGGGCAGAGGGCCATCTGGGGGCAGGCTTTCTGCTCATAAAGAGCTCGTGGTCTAGAATAGTGAGCCTCGCCCGGAGAAGGACAGGCATCCTTTGGGGGGTATGTGTGGGGTGGGGTGGAGAATCTCTGGGGAGGCTCATGGGTTCCATGGAGCCTTTATTTTTTTTCCTGCAAAGAGAGAATAAAGCTCTACTGAATCACAACTGGCTGGGATGCCCAGAAGGTAGTGGGCAAGCCTGGCAGGAGGCAGGAGTCAAAAAGTTGGGGCCATAGAGTGAGCTGGCACCTGGCAACCCAGCCGTACACAGCCATCGGGGCTCCAAACTGCCCGAGCGTCTGAGATCGGGCTGTCTCCACTGGATGTTTGTGCACAGGAACACTCTCCGCCCCTCTCTCCCTGTACCCATCCCTCCCCTTCTCTTCCCTCCATTCAACAGACTCTTGTTGATCGCATGAGTGTTTTCGTTTCCCTGAATTTGTACAAAAACATGTTAATTTTACTCTTTCAATAAATATTTGGTGAATGAATGAATGAGTGGATGTATGAATGAGTAGATTTTCAGTATCCTGAGCTGGTGGCAAGCTCACCTCCTGAGCCGCTCTCTCCTGTCACAGGTTTGGCTCACCACCCAGAGAGCCTGTGTTTTACCCAAGACAGCACCTCGGGTGACCCTCAGCCCAGTCTCCAGCACGGCTTGGGTGGAAGTGCCCTCCCCAGTCCTGCCCTGGGATCCCAATCACTCCTGTGTTACCTTTCTCTGTTCTCATGCCAAATAACAGACCTCGCTCTCCTGTGGCCCCGGCCCCTCTTCCCACTGTCTAAACCGCAGACAGAATTCTCTCCTTTCAAGGCCCAGCATTGTCAATGAAGGTTTTTCTGATCTCTAAAACTGAAAGAGTTTCAGGGTCCCCTTTCCTGATGGACTAGATTTTGAGCTGTAGTCATGAAGGTCATCTCCTGACACTGGTCTTTCTTTCTTTGTTCATTTATTCCTTCCTTCCTTCATTTCTCTAATTATCCTAATATACTCGTGCAGCATGCGAGACATCAGAATAGAAAGATCAGGAAGGCAAGTTCTGATGAAGAGAGACAGACATGGATAAAAAAGAGTCATGTCTGGCACTGGGATGTTCCATCACACTCTCATCACAGTTGAGAGCGTTTGGTCTGCAGAGGAACGGGCAATGCAAACTCTCAAACAAAACTCGGAGGAAGAAGATTTCCCAAAAGGTTTACATGGGCACTCCTCATACATGGTGGCATCTCTCGTAAGCCCTTCCCAGTTTAGCTTCCATCACCTCCACCATCATGTGAGAAGCAGGTGCAGAGGGTGGATTTTGAGACTATTGTCCTTAAGGTCTGATCCGGTGATTTCATGGCCTTCGACCAGCTCCTACATACAGCTCTCGTCAGTGAGGATTTGCAAGCCCCCTCTGGGCCAGGGATTTCCTAATCTCTGGTCCTAGAAATGCTGCTCAGAGTCACAGCTATCCTGCCCAGCACCAGTGGCCCAGGCCAACACCAAGGTGCTGCAAACACAGAGGAGGTAAAGGACACAGAGTAAGTGTTTGCTGGATGCTGGAAAGCTGAAGGGCTCTTGGTGCCTGGGGAGCCCCCAGGGGACAAGAAAACAAGCCAAACCAGGCTACTGGGGCTGGAAGGGTCCTCCTCCCCTCGACTTCTGTTGGAACCGCCGTCCACAAGGCAATGAGAGATGCTATCCGTGGACAATGTAGGTGCCGTGGTGACACCATTCTCCTGGCTGGCCGGGTGAAGCTTCGCTGAGCATTTGGCCTGTTCCTTAAAGGCTGAGTGTCATTCACCAGGTGGAGGGGGAAGGACACTCTTGGCAGTGGGAACAGCATGGGGAGGGGTTCAGCTGTCCGTGATCTCACATCACGTGAGCTGGCGCATCTGAGTCTGAAAGACTGAATGGGAACAGGTTGTGACGTTCTTGCTCTGTGGGATCAAGGTCTTTGGATTTTAATGCGACTCTTCCTAGAATTCTATCTCTGCCCCAACCGGCCTCACCCCAAAGCTGCCCCCTCGGGTAACTCACACCCTTTCCCCACCCACCATTCTTTGCCCCCCAGGACTTCAGCTTCTCCTTTCTGTCTCACAGGTTTAGAACTCCAGAATATCAACTGGCAGGTAAGGTCCAACCGGCAGGCACATCACACAGACCAGTTCTCCAGCCAGGAGTTCATCGTGCGGAGAGGCCAGCCCTTCGAGATCGTACTGATCATGAGCAGAAGTCTTAGCTCTAGAGACAGACTGGAGTTCACGGTCTCCACAGGTACCTGCTCAACACCCCCAACCCCCAAGCACACACATATGCCTGAGCAGGCCTTGAGGCTGTGCATTCAGGGGGTGACGGTGACCATCCTGGGATCACTGGTCTGTCATTGATTCGGTGTGACCTTGGGCAAGTTGCTGCCCGTCTCTGAGCCCGAGACTTAGTCTTCATGGTCACTCCTGCTACTCCCAGTGCTACAATGATGCTTCATTGGATGATGTCCCCAGGTGGGGAGAGGGTTGCTGGAACCTGATCTCTCCCCACAGTGTGACCTTCACCCTGTCTTCCTTGCCAGGGCCGCAACCCTCAGAGTCGGCCATGACAAAGGCCGTGTTTCCACTGTCCAATGGGAGCAGTGGCGGCTGGAGCGCAGTGCTCAAGGACAGCAGCAGCAATAACCTGGCCATCACCATCTCCAGTCCTGCCAGCGCACCCATCGGACGCTACACACTGAGCGTCCAGATCGCCTCCGAGGCCGGCATCGCCTCTGTGAAACTGGGGGAGTTCATTCTGCTCTTTAATCCCTGGGCGAACGGTAGGTGCCTGACCACCCACACTCCCAACCCTGACCCAAGCAACGACCCAGGAAAGGAGGTGGGGGGGATGATCTTCCCAGGCCCAGCTTTGATTAGGGAAAGTGTGTGGATTGCAGAAAGAGCACGGAAGCTAGAAATCAGAAGCTGGGAAGCCACTCTGTCCCCCTGAGCCTCAAATTCCTCTCCCTTAAATGGACATCCTGCTGTTTCCTCTGCAACTATTGTGGCAATCACGTGGCGCTTTTACAAACTGCACAGACCGTTAATGATAAGGGACAATGCCTACAGTACAATTCTGCGGCATGGAGACAGCTTCCCCCCAGGAGGAGCAGGTGTCTCACTCAGCCCTGGGGTCTCATTTTCTGACCCTTGGGTCATCCCAGCTTCTCTTTCTAGCCCACGGTCCCCACAGTTAGAGCTAGAAGCATTCCAGCTCATGGTGCGGGAAGGGCTCAAGGTGGCACTTGCTCCAACCCCGGGCCAGTCCCGAAGTGGGAGGAGGACTGACCTCTGTATCCTCTGTAGGATTCTAGTCCCTGGTGTCTGCTTTTTGTGTCAAACAGTGGATAGTGTCTTTATAAGTAACCACGCTGAGAGACAAGAGTATGTCCGGGAAGACGCCGGCATCATCTACGTGGGAAGCACAAATCGAATTAACATGATTGGCTGGAACTTTGGACAGGTAAAAGGGTCGCGAGGAGGCTGAGAGTAATGTCCCTACTGCCCCAAAAGCTCTAAAAGTTTCCACTTCTGTTTACCTCCCTTCATTCATTCATTCAGAAGACATTTGTTGACCACCTACTATGTGCCAGGCCCTGGGCAGTAAGACACACACGCACACAACTCAATGCTATGAAGTATTAAGTATCATGGTGCCATGATACATCAATAAGCATAAGGCCCATTAGAGACATCAGAGATAGTCATGTAGCTTCTGTTTCTCATCCCGTGTGAAAATGTGATGATGCTTCCTTGGTGTGAACAATCGGCCTTTCAAATCCATAACCTCTTGGTCATTTATTACTGCGATTCTCATCTGAGTCCACAGAGATGCCCAGTTTGCTCAGCTCAGCACAATGACCTCCACCTTTTCTTCTACCCAGCAGACAAAGATGTTAGAATGGAGTGCCTCGGGCAGGGTGCATTCCGGGCCCATTACAGACCCCTAGTTCTGTAGTCAACCGAGCAAATCTGCTATCGCTTTTATATGTTGGGTTTCTATGTCAAATTTTACTGGAAGGAATTTAAAAAAAAAAAGGGTTAGGGTGTTAGGGTGTAGAGGGCTCCAAGGAGCGGAAGAGAGGCTGTCTTTGATGGCTTAGTCTGGGAAGGACAATCTTAGGAAGAAGCCTTTGATCAGGGATCGCAAGAGGCCAGGAGCCAGGCAGAGGTCTCGGGAAAGAGCTTTCCAGGCAGAAGGAAAAGCAAGTGCAAAGCCCCAATGCAAGAGGAGCTTGGCCTTCTCAGTTTGAGAAGCAATGACTTAAATCTTATTTGTGAAAATAGCTTCGAATAGATATTTTTAGCAAGAGAGGTCATCTTTATAACTAGTTCCCCAGGAGTCTAAATAATATGCCCAAGATCATAGTCAGAGCTTGAAGGAAACTTTGACACGAGCTTGGCCTGATGCCCCATTATACAGATGGAGAAATCAAGGCCAGACAAGCTAAGCCACTTGACCTCGAGTCTGGGGCAGCGAGAGGGTCAGCTAGACCAGGCTCCCTCAGGTTCACTTCAGGAGAGTCGTACAGGCTCTGACAGGTAGCAAGAACTCCAGATGGGTTTGCAAGGTTAAAGGCTGGGTATGGTAGGTGTCCTAAATATTCTCAGCTCTGGAGGCCACGGAGTGAAAGGACCTAATAGTTCCTGTTCTCACCAGAGTGGCGGTTCCCATGCCCTTTATCAGCCAACACTACTTGTCATTTCTTTGATTGTAACATGTGGTCCCATTTTGAACAGTATGAAGAAGACATTCTGAGCATTTGCCTCTCAATCTTGGATAAGAGTCTGAATTTCCGCCGTGACCCTGCTACTGATGTGGCCCGCAGAAATGACCCCAGATATGTTGGCCGGGTGCTGAGTGCCATGGTGAGTAACAGGAAAGCAATGATAGCTAGTCGTTACCATAGATTGAGTACCAACTACTCGATCAGCAGGCACACTCTTGACATACGTCGTCTCACTGAAGCCTCATTAAATGCAGTTGGTGGCTGGAACCATCTGCATGTTGCCGGCTGGAGGCTCCTCTAAGTGAAAGGGCCCGGCTGATACACATGGCGAGTGTGTGGCAGAGGCAGCACTGGGCCAGGTCTGGCTGGCTCCAAAGCCCTTTCTCAGAGAAGGGACCTTGGCCTTTGGGTGCACGCCAGGGATGGAAGGATGCAAAGCCAGGCCTCTGCTCCATCGCGGGGCCTCCTGGGGAAGGAAGCAAGGTGCCTAATGAGCCAGAAGTGGTACCCTCCTTTGCTTTAATCCTTCTCCACAGCCCAGAGTGTGTGAATGTCGGATCGGAGGGCAGCTGGCTGCCCCGCCGGTGATGTAGGTGGGGAAACAGGGTCCAGAAGCAGCTGGCTCAAGGTACACAGCCTGTGGGTCCTGCCCAAGCAAGGCCTCGGGCTGCCTGCCCTGGGCCTCTTTCCACCCTCCCCATCCCTCCACGTGAAAGACTTGTCCCCTTACAGTACACACACACACACACACACACACACACACACACACACACAGGCAAGCTAGATCCCCGACGAGAAATATCTGCGCTCTGTGGAGAGAGAATGCCTCCATCCAAAAGCATGCAAACATAAGATCCTCCTGCTCAAAAGTTACAAGTTAAAAAGCTAACAGTCAAAGCGAGTTCTTCTACTTTAACCCTCTTAAACTAATGACCTAGAAATGCCTTAACCTTTGGGGGTTTTGTTGTTGCTGTTGCTGTTCATGGTTTAGACATTTCTTGGTCTCTTTGCTTTTGAGCTGGATAGTGCCCACAATAATGAGCTAGTTAGTTGGTGAGACATTTGAACAACCTTTCAGCTGCAGGATAAATGTCTGGGGTTAATCAGGGAGGGCTTTTTCAAAGAGCTGAGTCTTAAACTGAGCCTCAGAGGAGAGGAGTTGGGTAGGTCCAGAGAACTTGGGGCCCTGAGGAGATGGGTGAGGACCAAAGCAGCCCAAGAAGGGGACAAAGAAGTCCCCCCACCTTCTTGGTCTCCTTCTTGGGATGCTTTGGTCCTGAACCTCGTGGGCTTGGAGCTGAACCTCGAAACCAAATGGCCTGAGAGAGGTGGAATTAAAGCCAAGGCAGAAGTCAAGTGAAGCCAGAGGTCAGGACCACTTAGCAAGGTGAGCCTCCTTGGCCCGGGAAAGAGAGTGGGTGAGGCCAGCCGGCTCCTGCCGCTGCTGACTCACTCCCACCCCAGGGCCCAATCACTTTATCTTGGAGCCAATTTCCTCAGCTGCACCTCCCCGATGCTCCCTCCAGACCTCCCAGTTGGGCTGGGCCACGAGCTAATTATGGCCTGTGCAGGGCTTTGAACTGCTCAGCTTTCAGCCAGAGATGACCTGCTGATTACCACTTTAGTGGCTGGAGCATGGTGACTCAGGAGACAGGAGAGGCCACACAACCTCCTAGCTTGGAGGAGGCCCTGCCTTGCCGGATCCTGTGGTGACAACCCAGGCCCTCCCGGAAGAAGTGCAGAACTCTGGGCTCGGCCTGTCCTGGGCAACGATCCTTCTGTTTCCAGACTGTCCATTCCCATGGGCCTTGCCATTTACAGACGCTCCAACGAGAGGGAGTGGGACTCACAGGCTGGGGGCACCCGGGGAGATCCCGGTTCAGCCTCTCATTGCACAGCTGGGAGGGACGACAAATTTTCACAGGCTCCGAAACTTGGCTGCTGGAAGACACCTCAGAGCACCTTTGTTCTAACTTTCCCTGTGTTGGAAGGTGAAGAACTAAGGCCCAGAGAGGTGGCTTGACTTGCACGATCACCAAGCTGTCAAGTGACGAGGTGGGGCTTGTAGCCTCAGTTTCTCCTTCTCTCTTTCTCTTTTAACTTTTTACCATGGAAAAGTTCAGACCCACACAAAAGTAGGGAGGAAAGTCTGATGATTCCCTATGTACCCACTACCAGCTTCGGCAATGACTCTGACCCCACCCTGCCCTGATTATTTGATAAATCCAAGACATCACATCATTTAGTGTCATTTCACCTGGAAATGTCTCAGTGCATGTCTCTAAAAGGCAGGGGAACTCGCGTCTCTTGATTCCTCATCCAGCACTCTTTTCAGGCTACGCCATGGTTGTGTTACTTATACGAGGACCGGGCCTTACGCTGAATGAATGGATGAATGAATGAACAGACAAATGACTGAAGGAATGAAAGAAAAACAATATTCCATCTTTATTCTTTCCAAGAAGATAGTTGCTTAAGTTCTAAAGTGATCTTTTTAGAAGACCAGTAGACCAAAAAAGAGTTTCAAACCATGGACCCCAAGCAGACAGAGGGGTCTGTGAGTTCTTTCTTGTGAGCAGCGGTCTGCAAGCTGGGTCTCCGAGCCTGCCTTGCTACGGACAAGCTGTGTCATCTGTTTCCCATGGCAGCCGGCCACATAGGATTAACATATGGATCGAGGGCAATCCAACATGGCCTGTTTGGCAAGGTACCTCTAAACTCATAAACCACTCAATGCCCCTAAGGGATAATTATGCCAATTATCATCCCCAAGTCACCTAGAAAGACAAAGAAAAGTTCACTCCATGGTCCCTGGCTTCCTTCCTCATCTCCCCACCTTGCCCTCTGAATTCTGCATGTCACTCTCTGTAGAAGCATGGAGCTAATTCATGTGTGTGTGTGTGTGTACGTGGGCTTTCTGCCTAGGTCAATAGCAATGATGACAATGGCGTGCTTGCTGGAAATTGGAGCGGCAATTACACGGGTGGCCGGGACCCGAGGAACTGGAACGGCAGCGTGGAGATCCTCAAGGAGTGGAAAAAATCTGGCTTCAGGCCTGTCCGATATGGCCAGTGCTGGGTCTTTGCTGGGACCCTCAACACAGGTACCTGGGGTGTGGGTGCGCCTTCGCCGGGTCGATGGGCAGCACTGGGGTACACCACGGTAGCATCTCCACCACAACCGGAGTCCCCATGCCCACCTTGGCTTGCAGTGCTGCGGTCTTTGGGGATTCCTTCCCGCGTGATCACCAACTTCAGCTCAGCTCATGACACAGACCGAAACCTCAGCGTGGATGTGTACTACGACCCCATGGGAAACCCCCTGGACAAAGGCAGTGACAGCATATGGTAAGTACCTGACCTTGTCCCCGAACCCCGAGCACCACGTCTGAGCAGCTTCATGCTCTCACCATTGCCCTGGGACCCAGCTCCAAACAGGAGTTGCAAGGCAAGTAACATGTCAGCACATGGTTTAGAATGGAAATGCTGACGATGCTAATTACACACCTGGCAGGACCCAAGACACCTCTTCTCGGTGCCCTGCAAAGTCCGACAGTCTGTTCTATCTTGCTGCCACCCGATGAAGGGTCTGAGACCACTGAAAGACACAGGTCCTGAGCTCTGTGAAACCACCCTGAATTTATAGAATCCCTTGGACCCTGTACTGCTTTACAAGATAAAACTTGAAATTATTGATTTTCCAGTAAGAAATATAAATTTATTTCATTTCAGGCAAACCATATGACTTATGGACTTTCTTAAAGAGAGAAAGAAAAGCAACACATTTTTTTCTTAAAATATAGATAATTACTAAGGTATCTTAGCTGACAGAATGAAAAGTTAGAAGTTTATTCTAGATTCCAGATGAAAATAAGAAGTTTTATATATATTTGGGCATTATTTCTAACCATAAATATGCCATGCGTGCAGTATCAGTATATTATGTATGTATACATATGTGTGATTTAATAATAGATGCCAACTGGAAATAGGTTCTATAAAACTTATAGACATATAACTACATAAAACAGTATATTTACACATGAAAATAGATATTGATGTAACTGTTTAAGGTTATACCACATGCCAAGTTATTACCAGATAGCAATTGAAAGTAATGTCTATATTTGTACATACGCATAGATCCCTATGTGTCTCTACATATTAAGCGCCACGCACATTTGTCATTAATCTAATGCTTTAATCCATTTCAAAGGCTACACACACACACATAATTGCTCACATGCGTATATATGCCTAGATAACCTTACAGCAGATGCCATCTTGTTTTCAGATGTTCAAATTGGAGATAGTCTATTTAAAATATCTTTATTACTTATTATTCCCAGAATAAGTAGACCCAACTTTTCTGAAATGTGCTTAATGTAACTAATGGAATGAAGTGAAAGGAAAATAGAAATTAATGAGAAAAGCTGCTAAAACAAATAAATAACTCTACGTCAACAAATGAACTAAGTAATGAAAGCATTCCCCTCTGAGCTGATTGTGGTGGCTCATGCTTGTAGTCCCAGCTACTTGGGAGGATGAAGCAAGAGGATACCTTGAGGCCAGAAGTTTGAGACCAGCCTGGGCAATACAGCAAGACCCCATGTCTGAAAAAAAAAAAAGCATTCCCTCTCTCTACAGGAGAGCGGGGCTTATGTAATTCACCATGGGTCACATGGATTCCCGGGTTTTCTTGGGGGAGAGAAAGCTTATTTTAGAATTTTCTTGATCTGCACACAACTTTCTCTCTAATGACATTGCTACTTGCGGCAAGGTTTTGTTTTTTAGTTTCTCATAAATGAATGTGTTTTCTTTTCCCTGGCTTTTTCTTCTGTCCCTGTGTCTGAAATCCTACCGCAATCAGTTCCGATTGTCAGGGTAATGCCATTCCCAGCCTTAGTTTCCTCTGCAAAAGGAGATGATTGGTCTAACAGGATAACTGACCTTTGGGGGGGGTCCCCTTAGGTATAACCCTCCTGTGATTATCCTGCACCCTAGGAAGTGCGGGGAGATGGGAAAGCTTAAGACTCAGTCCCTCTACTAAAAGGATTCATTGCGCCGTTAGGGGACGGAGTATGGGGAAGCGACGAGCAGAGGTGAATTAGCGACATCACGGTGTGTGATGCGCGTGGGAGCGATTCTGGGAATTCAGGGAGGGAGCCCTTAAAGAAGACTTTCTAGAAGCAGGAAAATCGGGCTTTTCAGCTGAATTTGGAATTGGAACCCAGGTCTCTTGGTTACTGATTCACACGGCTGCTCCACATCAGCTTGTCAATTCATTCTGAATACAGTCACCTTTAGGGCAAGTATGGGCTGATGGGGACATTCCAGGGTGGCTCCACTGCCATTTCTGTGGCTTCGCTGGGGGGAGGTCCCAGGTCCAGAAGTTGCGAGTGTTCCTAAGGGTCTAATCCCCTTCCCTCTCCCTCCCCGCTTTTGAACCTTCTCAGAAACAGAGGGAGTCGGTGGTCACTCCCTACCCCATTCCCCACTGGTCATGGGTGAGGAAACCAGTCCCAGAGGGTATGAAGACAGGGAGTCCCAAGCACTGCTTTCGACCCCACTACCGTCTTGCTGCAAGACTTGTGCAAGACATCTCATCTTTCTGGTCCCAAGTTTCTTCATCGGTGAAATATAAGGATTGGCCTAGGACTAGAAGATCTAGTCTAGGACTGAAGTCTCCTCCCAGCTTGAATTTTTTTATTCTCTGCAGCTTCAGCCCATCTCACTTTTTGTAGGAGAGCTAGCAGTCCCCAAGGGAGCCATACTGCCCCTTGTCCATGGAATCCCGTGCAGGGGAAAGCTAAACCACTGCCCTGCCTGGAGTGAAATTGCCAAGCTGTTCTTATAAGGACAGCTTGGGTTTAGACAGAAAACCTTTGTTCTGAATCTTTGTGTGTTATAAATGTTGGAAGCTTTAGAACCTTGTCCAGATTTGCCTAAAGTAACAAAATGTGAGGATCGAGTGAGGCAAAGCATCAGAGGGCTGAGTAGTAATAACAGTAGCAGCTAATAATGTGTTGAGCAATCGTCGTGTGCCAGGCACTTTTCTAGGTGCTTACGTTTATCCTTCACAAACAACGAGGTAGGCACTGTGCCCATTTTGCAGGTGAGGAGACTGAGGCATGGAGAGATCGACTAATTTACCCAAGGCCACGTCCCTAGAAGGTAGTGGAGATGGGAATTGAACTCGAGCAGCTTTGTAAACCATACGGCATCAGAGAGATGCCAGAGAATGTTGTTATTATTATTCCTGACTGATGTTTGAGAAATCTGACAGCTCTTACCTTGAGATTTTTCCAGAGGAGGTTGACTAGACACCTGCAGGGGCTCTGGTTAGACTGGATGCTGTCCCACCCACGCAGGCGGAGAAGCTGCGTCCTTTGCTCCATGCTTCGGCAGCAAATGTTACTTCTTTGCAAGATTAAACGTTGTCTCAGGGGCTCAGCGAAGAGAAATGACTTGCCCAAAGTCGCATCGTGAATTGGCATCCAAGCTAGGGGCGGAACACAGGCGTCCTTGAACAGGACTCTACCAAGTCCAGAACATTAGGACTGCAAGGCACTTTAAAGAGGGACCTGCTCATTTTGTACATGAGAAAACAGAGGCCCACAGAGAAGTAATGTGTCTAAAGCAGCTGGAGACTTAGGCACTCTGACTAAGAGTATAACATTACAGAAGTTTCTTAACTTTCTGCACCTCCATTTCCCACCAGACCAGTGGATCTCAGCAATTTCTTCCAGGTCTTTCTTTTA
>RJWJ010018518.1:0-31489 GCA_004363605.1 Indri indri
TCAAATTTTTACTCATAAGAGCTGGAGATAGAAACAGTGACCTTTTTCCAGGCTACTTAATAACTAAGCTGGGAAAGAGACACTTTTTAACCTTCATGTGAACTTCAGGAAGTTTATTTTACTTTTAAATTCAATTTTATTATGGTTTGTTAAAGACTTTTTGTCCTGGTATAAAGTTTTTTATCTCATTTATTTCCCTTCAGACTATCATTCTTTCACCACTCCAAATATGCCATTTTATTAGGTGTCATAGCAAGCTATATGATTAATTTATGAGAATGTCTAACCTCTGTTAATTTGATGCGATTTGCTTTGATCCTATAGCTCTCTCAGCTGCAGCTGAGGCTTCTCTTTCCTGACATGAATCATAATTTTACAGTCTTTTGTTGGATAAACATTATATTTTCAAGATCTTTCTATGTTATACTATGTATTTTGAGCATCAGAGACAATGCTGTAAAAAATGTCCTTGTATATTTCTCTGCTACCACGTGCTAGAGTTTCTCTGGGATCTAAATCTAGAAGTGGAATTATTAGGTTATAGGTTCTGTTCACTTTTAACTTAACTAGATATTGACAAATCACCCCTCAAACTGAGTTGACAATTTGCACTCCCACCAGGAGCATATATGATTTCCAGTTTCCCCTCATTCTGACCAATACTTGATATTGTCAACGTTTTAGTTTTTTGCTACTTCTGATAATGAGAAATGACTTCCCTTCGTTGTTTTACTTTTCACTCTCTTGACTACAAGTGAGAATGAGCATCTTTTCATATGTTTATTTACACTTAAGGTTCCTGTTTAGCAAATTTCCTATCCATACCCTTGCTTATTTCTCTTTTATGTCTCTTTCTTCTTCTAAATGATGTTATATATTCTAAATATTTATCTCATGTATTAATATCTTTTCTCAGGCACTTGATTTTTAGTATTGTATCTTTTAGTATTAGTATCTTTTATTGTAGACATTATTTCTATCTAGCCAATTTATTAATTTTTTATTATTTCTTGTTCTGTGTCCTATGTATATATGAAATTCTTTTTTGCCCTGATATAATGTGGATATTCTCCTAAATTTTTAAGATTTTTCAAGTTTCTTTTTCACATTTAGGTCTTTAAATCATTTAGAATTTATTTTTATGTGTGGTATGGAAAATAAGTCTAATTCATTTTGCATTCTTTTCCAGAGGCAGTTGTCCTAATGTCACTTTTAGTTCCATTTCTCTATTTTCTTTGATGATTTTTAATGCCTTTTTACCATATACCAAGACCCATATATGCTTGAGAAAGCTTCTGGTCTCTATATTCTTTTGCACAGACCTACTTTTCATCTATCCCTGTGACCTCCAATATTCTTGATTACTGTATATTTATAACATCTGGTAGGGCAATTCTCTTCTTGTTTTCTTTTTTTAATTATCATGTCTAATGTCAGACCTCTCTCTTCCATATGATAACCAAATCACTTTGTCAGTCTGCCCCCTCCCAAACAAAACCTGCTCATGATTTGCTTGGAAAGTGATAGACTTTATGAAAGAATTTGAAATAACTAATATCTAAATAATATTATACCTTCCTGTTTTAGTCCATTCAAGCTGTTATAACAAAATGCCACAAACTGGGTAGCTTATAAACAACAGAAATTTATTTCTCACATGTCTAGTGGTTGGGAAGTCCAAGATCAAGGTGCCAGCAGATTCAGTATCTGGTGAATGCTTGCATTCTGGCTCATAGATGGTGCTATCTTGCTGTGTGCTCACATGGTAGAAGGGGTGAGGGGTCTCCCTTGGGTCTCTTTTATAAGGGCACTAATCCCATTTTTGAGGCTCCACTTCCATAACCTCCCACGAGCCCCACCTCCTAAAACTGTCACCTTAAGGGCTAGAGTTTCAACATGTGAATTTTGAGGGGACCCAGTCATTCAGACCATAGCACTTGCAACTCATGTATTTGTCCTATTTTGCCATTCTTTCTGGTATTCTGCGAGTAACAATGAAGGTCACAGACACTCACATGTGTTTGCCATATTGATGCCTAGAAACCTTAAAGGGTTTGTTGCCATTGTGCATAGTGTCTTTTTATTGTATTTCATTTTTTGTTTGGCTATTGCTGCTGTATGGAAACACTACTGATTTTTGTATTTTGGTCTTATATCCTGCAACCTTGCTGAATTGCCTAACTACTTTCAATAGACTTTACATTATCTAGAATTTTACATATAAATTATATCAGCTTTTTTCTATACCTTTCTAAAACTCGGTTTCTTGTCTTATTGCTTTGACTAGAACCTCTAGTACAATGTTAAATGGTACAATTGATAGTTCAAAGGGCAAATGGCAAGAGCAAAAACATGGACAGTTTTATTGACCCAAGGTTGGTGGAGCAGAAGGAAATTAAAGATGTGAATAAGATTATATTTGAAACTATTAACTCTGTGAATCCAACTGGACAGTGCTGATGATGGCGATGATAGCCAAATTTTAATGAATAAATATTACTATATTTCATAAATTGCTAAATATTTTATATTTGTAGCATACATAAACCTTAGGAAAACCATATGAGGAAGGTTAACTATTATTATTGCCACCTTAGAGATGAGAAAATGATTCCTAGAGAAATTTTTAGTGCCTTGATAGTGGTCATACAGCTAGTGATTGATGGATACAGGACAGCAGTCCAGGCGCTTTCCCTTAGAACCCTTAACATTAGACCATTGACTGGTTCTTTAGTTCTAAAAGGACAGAAATAGAGGTAATGGTCTCCCACTCTAGTACAAATGATTTTAACCCTGTTTCACTTCTTCCTCAACTATGTCTCTGATTATTTTCTCTGGAGGTTTTTAAAAACAGAACACAAACCCATGTGTCTTAGATTCCGCTTAATAAACACTTACCGCATACCAATTATGTGCTAAGCATTATGAGACATTCAAAGATAGCTAAACAGTTCTTCAAAGAGATTCCAGTAAGCCAAAGCAGACAAATGAGAATACGACCAACTAGAATTTCAGACAGAATAAAAGAAGTGTTATAAGTAAAAGTGCAAGCAAAATGCTACTTGGAATAAAAGCCAGGGAATAGATTAGATTACGTTTTGACACTCTTTTCAATTGGTAAATCTGTAATTCAGACATTACTTTTGGGCTCTCTGATTGTGTACTCACTAATAAAAAGAAGTAAAAGGATAGAAATGGGTGAATTTCTCTGGAGAATTGACCATGCACTTGTTTTTTTTTTTAATGAACAGAATAGAAAACACAAGATAGTATACTTTCACATTAAGTAATAATTTTATAAAATATAGGATGCCACTTCAAAAGCCAAAATACCCCAATTTAAATTTTAAAAGATCTGTGCTATTACAGATATATTTAACCTCTGGATTTTATTCCTGCTGTACAAAGAGAGCATCATGTTAAAAGTGGACGTGGGTGGTTCTAAGGTTCATTTGCATAATAGTAATGCAAAGCAGGGTGCAGGAATCAACTAGGAAATACTCTTCTTAAAAGGCCTGAACTTGCACAAGCAAATCTTAGGGGAACTTTCTCTAAATACACACAATGTTATAAAAGTTTTTAAAAATGCCCCTAAATGCAGAGCAAATGAGAGAATCCATCAGCAGGTGATGTGTTCAGAGAAAGCTACAGACACTGACGTTGTATAAAATTAAGAGAA
The DNA here is from genome assembly GCA_004363605.1 of Indri indri. Lineage (NCBI taxonomy): Eukaryota > Metazoa > Chordata > Mammalia > Primates > Indriidae > Indri > Indri indri. The sequence continues at coordinate 3,680 of RJWJ010018518.1, forward strand.
TCAGATTTTTTTTTAATTTTTCATTATTATAGGTACATAATAGTTGTACGTATTTATAGGGTACATGTCATGTTTTGATATAGGCATACAATGTGTAGTAACCAAATCAGGGTAATTGGAGTATACATTACCTCAAGCATTTAACATTTCTTTGTGTTAGGAACATTCCAATTCCACTCTTTTAGTTATTTAACATTCTTAATCCACTATTTTAGTTATTTTAAAGTATACCATAACTTATAAAAAGTGACCACAGTCACTTTGTTGTCCTATCAAATATTGTTCATTCTATCTAACTATATGTTTGAACCCATTGACCATCCCCACTTTATCCCGCCATCCCTGCTATCCTTCTCAGCCTTTGATAACTACCATTCTACTCTTTGTCTCCATGAGAACAATTGTTTTAATATTTAGCTCCCACGTATGGGTGGGAACATGCGAGATATGTATGTCTGTGCTTGGCTTATTTCACTTAACATGATATTCTCCAGTTCTATCTATGTTCTTTCAAATGACAGGCTTTCATTCTTTTTATGGCTATATAATATTGCATTGTATATATGTACCACAATTGCTTTATCCATTCATTTGTTGATGGACACTTAGGTTGATTCCTAAATCTTGGCTATTGTGAATAGTGCTGCAATAAACATGAAAGTACAAATATTTTTTCAATATACTGATGTTCTTTCTTTTGGATATATACCTGTCACTGGAATTGCTGGGTCATATGGTAGTTCTATTTTTAGTTTTTTTAGGGACCTCCATACTGTTCTCCAGAGTGGTTGCACTAATTTACATTCCCATCAACAGTGTATGAGGGTTCCTCTTTCTCCATATCCTCACCAGCATTCGTTATTGCCTGTCTTTGGATAAAAGCCATTTTAACTGGGATGAGATGACATATCATTGTAGTTTTGATTTACATTTCTCTGCTGACTAATGAGGTTGAGAATTTTTTCATTCCTTGTTGGCCATTTATATGTCCTCTTTTGAGAAATGTCCCTTCAGATGCTTTGCCCATTTTTAAATCAGATTATTTGATTTTTTCCTATTGAGTTGTTGGGGCTCCTTATATAATACATTCCAGTTATTAATCCCTTGTCAGATGAGTAGTTTGAAAATATTTTCTCTCATTCTGTGGGCTGTCTCTTCACATTGTTGATCATTTCCTTTGCTGTGCAGAAGCTTCTTAGCTTGCTGTGGTCCCATTTGTCCAATTTTGCTTTGGTTGCCTGTGCTTTAGGGGTGTTACTCAAGAAGTCCTTGCCCAGACCAGTGTCCTGAAGCATTTCCTCAATGTTTTCTTGTAGAAGTTCCATAGTTTCAGGTCTTAGATTTAAGTCTTTAATCCATTTCGATTTGATTTTTGTATATGGTGAGGGATAAGGGTCTAGTTTCATTCTTCTGCATATGGATATCCAGTTTTCCCAGCCCCATTTATTGAAGAGACTGTCCTTTTCCCAATATGTGTTCTTGGCACCTTCGTTGAAGATAAGTTCACTGCAGACGTGTGGATTTATTTTTGGTTCTCTATTCTGTTCCACTGGTCTATGTGTCTGTTTTTATGCTAGTGCCATGCTGGTTTTGGTTACTATAGCTCTGTACTATAATTTGAAGTCAGCTAATAATGTGATTCCTCCAGTTTTGTTCCTTTTGCTCAGGATGGCTTTGGTTATTCTGTGGTTCCATTCTATTTCTGTGAAGGATGCCATGGCATTTTGATGGGGATTGCATTGACTCTGTAGATTGCTTTGGGTAGAATGGACATTTTAATAATATTGCTTTTCCAGTCCATGAATACGGAGTATCTTTCCTTTTTTTATTTTTCCTCTTTTCTTTTCTTTTCTTTATTTCCCTTTTTTTTTTTTTCCTCTTCAATTTCTTTCATCAGTGTTTTATAGTTTTCATTGTAGAAATCTTTCACTTCTTTGGTTCACTTCATTGGTTAAGTGTATTCCTAGGTATTTTATTTTATTCGTAGCTATTGTAAATGGGATTAATTTCTTGGTTTCTTTTTCAGACTGTTTACATTTGGCATATAGAAATGCTACTGATTTTTGTATGTTGACTTTGTATTTTGCAACTTTATTGAATTTGTTAATCAATTTAATAGTTTTTTTGTAGAGTCTTTAGGTTTCTCTAGATATAAAATAACATTGTCTTCAAACAAAGATAATTTGACTTCTTTCTTTCCAATTTGGATGGCCTTTATTTTTTTCTCTTGTCTGATTGCTCTAGCTAGAACTTCCAGGAGTATGTTGAATAACAGTGGTGAAAGTGGGAATGTCGTGTTCCAGATCTTAGAGGAAAGGCTTTCAGTTTTTCCCCATTCAGTATGATACTAGCTGTGGGTCTGTAAATGTACGTCTTTTACTGTGTTGAGGCATGTTCCTCATATACCCAGTTTTTTGAGAGTTTTTATCATGAAGGGATGTTGAATTTTATCAAATGCTTTTTCAGCATAAATTGAAATGATCATATGGTTTTTGTTCTTTGTTCTGTTGATATGATGTGTCACATTGGTTGATTTGTGTATATTAAACCATACCTGAATCCCTGGGATGAATCCCACTTGATCATGATGAATAATCTTTCTAATGTGTTGTTGAATTCAATTTGCTAATATTTTTTGAGGATTTTTGTATCTATGTTCGTCAGAGATATTGGCCTATACTTTTCTCTTTTATCGTTGTGTCTTTGTCTGGTTTTGGTATCAGGGTCACATAGGCCTCTTAGAATGAGTTTGGAAGTATTCCCTCCTTCTTGATTTTTTTGGAATAGCTTAAGTAAGATTGGCATTAGTTCTTCTTTAAATGCTTTGTAGAATTCAGCAGTGAAGCCATCAGGTCCTGGACATTTTTGATGGGAGACTTTTTGTTACTGCTTCTATCTCATTATTTGTTATTGGTTTATTCAGGTTTTGGATTTCTTCCTGGTTCAACTTGGTAGGTTGTATGTGTCTAGGAATTTATCCATTTCTTCTAGGTTTTCCAATTTATTGGCACGTAGTTGCTCATAGCAGTCTCTAATGATCCTTTGAATTTCTGCAATGTCAATTGTAATGTTTCCTTTTTCATTTCTGGTTTTATTTATTTGGGTCTTTCTTTTTTTCTTAGTCTGGCTAAAGGTTTGTCAATTTTGTTTATCTTTTCAAAAAACCAACTTTTTGTTTTGTTGATCTTTTGTATTTTCTTTGTTTTAACTTTCTTTATTTCTGCTCTGATCTTTGTCATTTCTTTTCTTCTACTAATTTTGGGTTTGCTTTGCTCTTGTTTTTCTAGTTCTTTAAAATTCATTGGTAGGTTGTTTATTTGAAGCTTTTCTACTTTTTTGATGTAGACACTTAATGCTATAAACTTTCCTCCTTTTTCCCTATCCCATAGGTTTTTATATGTCGTGTTTTCATTTTCATTTTATTTGAGAAATTTTTTAATTTCCTCCTTCCTCTTTTCACTGGTCACTCAGGAGCACGTTGTTTAGTTTCCATGTGTTTGTATAGTTTCCATTGTTCCTCTTATTATTGATTTCTAGTTTTATCCCGTTGTTGTCAGGGAAAATACTTGATATGATTTTAGGTTTTTGAATTTTTTAAGACTTGTTTTGTGGCCTAACATATGATCTATCCTTGAGAATGATCCATGAGCTGAGTTGATAAATGAATGTGTATTCTGCAGCTACTGGATGAAACGTTCTGTAAATATCTATTAGGTTCATTTGGTCTGTAGTTCAGATTAAGTCCAATGTTTCTTTGCTGATTTTCTGTCTGGATGATCTGTCCAATGCCGAACGTTGGGTGTTGAGGTCTCCCCAATTATTGCATTGGTATCTATCTCTCTCTTTAGCTCTGATAATATTTGCTTTATATGTCTGGGTGCTCCCATGTTGGGTGCATATATATGTAGAATTGTTATATCCTCTTGGCTGAGTTGACCCTGAGAATCAGATTCAAATGCTAGGAAATTTTGATACTTTTCCTTGGCTTGTCTTTAACCTTCAGATATTCATTTTTCTAAAATTCAATACTTCTCCCATTTGAGGGTTTTAAAGTAATTATGCTCATGTATGGGCATGTTGTTATTCTTTTCTTTTCTTTTTATCAGTGTACTTCACACACATTCTAGGGGTAGTTTAACTCATTTCTCTGCATTCTGCTGGGTTGATGTTGATTATTATTCCTTTCCAAGGAATAGAGGGAAGTTTGACAACAGCATATGCATCATCGTAGGAGCTTTATGATCTTTCATTTTGGAGGCAACTTTTATTTTTTTCATGTGGGAAAAATAGATCTATATCCCATTTTATTTTCAGCTTGCTTTAGATAGAGAGTTTTAATGTGACTAACAAGTTATGACTCATGCATTTGTTGGTCTGTAATTAATTACAGGCCTAAGACCCATCAGAAACCCACTCTTCTGTGAGATTTCCAGCAGTTGTGAGTCTTACGTTCACCAGTCTTCCTTCTCTACCCTTAAGGTGTGTCTAGCAATCATTGTCTGATGAGCTACTGAAAATAAGAATAGTATCTATGCTCCACACTTCTCAAAATGTTTAACAAGATGATTTTTCCACTTAAACTGTTTTTGTCTATTTAATTATCCCACCATTTCTTTCTAGAACAGTTGATGCCTCCTGTTCTCAAACGAACATGTTTTTTCTGGGTATGTTGTCTTTGTAAAACAAAGTGAGAAATTATAGCATGAAAAAAACCTGATAAGAGTACGTTTTCTGCTGAGTTCAGGCTCTATTATTAATAAAAATCCCTGAAGCATCCATTGTTGGATTTTATAGACTCCTCTTGAAAATTCAGAGCCAAAACCTTAAAGGCTTAAGAAAACAAACAGAAAAGAAGAAAGAGTCCAATATAAAACAGAAAACTTGGAATGGAGCTGACTTAGAAAGAAAGAAGAAATCATCAGAGTAGAGCAAGCAAAAATGAGAGATAACATCATAAAGAGAGCACTGCAGCCAGGCGCGGTGGCTCACGCCTGTAATCCCAGCACTCTGAGAGGCCGAGGCGGGAGGACCGCTTGAGGTCAGGAGTTTGAGACCAGCCTGAGCAAGAGCAAGACCCAGTCTCTACTAAAAATAGAAAAAAAATTAGCCAGTCAACTAAAAATAGAAACAAAAAATTAGCCGGGCATGGTGGCGCATGCCTGTAGTCCCAGCTACTCAGGAGGCTGAGGCAGGAGAATCACTTGAGCCCAGGAGTTTGAGGTTGCTGTGAGCTAGGCTGACGCCATGGCACTCACTCTAGCCAGGGCAACAAAGCGAAACTCTGTCCCCCAAAAAAAGAGAGAGAGCATCGCATATGCACAGAAGCCAGGGGTGCAAAAGAACTGAAAAGCTTCCATTGCGACCTGCTCATGCTGCAGCTCATCTCACGGCAGCCAACAATAAAAGGAGACCAGGCAGTCACCTGGGCTGCCTAAAAGATAAGGAAGTTGAGAGAAGAAAGAACACAAAAGTCTGGAACCTATAATAGGGCAGATTAAGAGGCGTGGTGGGGGGTGGACTTAAAATATGTACTTAAAAGCACGAGTAAGGCTGAATTAAGTACAAGGTGCTGCTGAAAGGATGTCATTACTAAAATTAAATGTAACTATATATTACGTAAAGATTATCATGGTCATTTCTTGATGCGTATTAAGAATTGATACCCTTAAGGGCATATACAATATGTCTTCTTCAGTTTCTTAGTATTTATATGATGAGATAACTCCCTGCCACATCAAATAGATGTTTGAAGATATGACTTAATTTAAAATTCTTGATACATATAGAACAACTAAGGTTTGAATTCTTTGACCAAAAGTTTTCACACTATGATTAGAACAGTGTTCTTGCCTGAAGATACTCCTTAATCCAGCACACAACCTAGAGCATAAAATTCCTGGTAAGACTACTTTTCCTGCTGAACTCATGCTCTATTAAAAATCCTTGAATCTTCTATTGTTGAATTTTACACACTCCTCTTGAAGTTCAGAGCAAAAACCTTTTAAAGGCTTTAGGAAAAGAAAGCAAAAGAAAAAAGAAAGAAGTCCAATATGAAACAAATACACTTGGGATGGAACTGACTCGGAAAGAAAGAAGTCGTTAGACTAGAACAGTGCAAGCAACAGTAAGAGATAATATCAGAAAGAGAGCATTGTCTATGCATAGGGGGTTCATCCTCAGGGATATGCCTCCCCACTTGCCTTTCAATATATTCAAGTGCATCTCTGAAACCATGTCTAATGTTGAGTTTGTAGCAATAGGCAACCATTACGTAAATTCAATAGGAGATATTTAAATTTTTGAAATTTAGGCCACAGCTGGCCTATCATAATAATTACTGCACTCCTCTCTTACCACATACAAGCCACTTCTCTCAGCCTTAGCCTCCCCATCTGTAAAATGAAATAACAATAATGGCAAACTCATAACATAATTGTGAAGAATCATATGAGACAAAAAGTAGAGAACATTTATCAGAACTAGACAACTTTTAAACTAGAAATGATTCAACACATTATCTTTTATTATTTTTAACTTGTTAGCTTCTCAAGTGCGGGGCCCATTTCGATTTAGACCACCTTTGTGTGTACAGCAGCTAACTCAGTGCATGCGTGCATAGGGACTAATAGAAACTGAATAATATTCCTTGGCTGAATAAATGATTACATGGTAAGAAGCAGTTCTGGCACTCAGGATGAGCACAATCAACTAGAAGAGACAAAATTTAATTGACATTTACAAAAGAATGTACTAAATATTATAATATGGGAAATTTGGAACACTATAAGGAGACTTCTCTTTCTAACGTTATGATGGAACAGGTACTCTGAAAATCCTTCTTACAACATCACCTAAAAAATGCATAGCTGAATTCAGTAGAAAATAAGGGAGCTCCTCAAAGGCCTAAGGCCTAAGTTAAGGAGAAATCCTGAATCCAGAGAGAAGGCAGTTGGCATGTGCCATGTGCTTCTGCCAGTGCCTGGCAGCCTACAGCATAGATGACACATGAGCAGGGGAAAGAAGGTAGAGCCTAGGGGGCTGGGGATAGTGCCCCAAGTGAAGCAAAAACTGTTCGAGAATAATTGCCACAAATAAATAGTAAAATCAGATGGAGGAACCACCTTACAAAATGAGAAACTAAAGAAACCAATCTATCTTCACCTTGGCTCTCACTGGAGGGAGGAAAAAAATCCCCACTGATAACTACAAGCCACCTCTTACATGTGTGTTCCCCCCAAACCTAAGCCTGCATCTCACACAAGTAAAAGAAAACCCTCTTCGGGGGAATATACCTTATTCTAGGACTCCAAGACTTATCACAAATAATACCCAAAGAGCAGGAGCTAAATGAGTCAGGGTTAGCAAAAGAAACAAATGACAGAATCAGGCCATTAAAAAATTTTAGATATTGTACCAAGCAATTTCAGAACATAAAATAGGCAAGCAACATCTTAAAGAAATAAAAGAGCATTCCACAAATATGAGTGAGTAACAGGGGAACATTAGAGATACCCAGGCATCATATTTGAAAGAATCAATATAACTTCTAGAAATTATAGTGTGTTTGTGTGTGTGTGTGTGTGTGTAGTAAAACATTAGACAGCATGAAGAATTAGTGAAGTATAGACATGAAGAAATTAGCCATAAAAGGATGAAAAATGTGAAAGAGATGTTAAAAGCTACATTTAATCAGAATCCCAGAAAGAATAAATAATATGGGGAAGAGGAAATATTTCAGAACCTGATTGTTGAGAAATTTCCAGAATGGAAGAGACCCCCCAATTATCCAATTCAAGCAGCCAAACTTACCCCAAGGTGGATTAATAAAAAGAAATCCATACACATGATAGACTAACTGTAGAACACAGAAAATTCTTGTAAGAAGCTAGAGAAAAAAGCAAATAACCGAATAAAGAATGACAATTAGACCAACAATTGACTTCTCAACAGCAACAATAGAATACAGAAGACAGTGAAATAATTAAAGTTCTGAGAGATAAATTACTGACAAGTATAATTGTATGTCTTTCAAGAACACAAGCAAAACAAATTCATTTTCAGCCATTCCAAAAAATAAATACAAAAAACTAAAACTAAAGAATTTATTACCAAGAAACCCTCATACATGTATTTTCCTAAAAGATGTACTTAAAGAAAAAAGGCAAATTATCTCAGATGGGATGTCTTTTATGTTCCCACAAAACCTAAGCTCACACCTCACATAAGCAAAGGAAAATACTTTCTGGGATTTTCTGTCATTTTCAAGAAATTGACAGTTCTTGTTTTATTCACCAAAAGTTTCTTATTTGAAAGATGAGAAAAAAATGGTGAATGTGATCATGTAAATGTAAGCATCTAAATGGGAAAAGCTAATTATCAAAGTGTTAAAAATCTACTGAAAAACAATAGCAAATAAATTTTAAGGGGATTATCAGAATAAAAATGTTTTAAGGAAGAGGGAAAAATTTCCTCGAAGAAAGAATTGAGATGAAAGAAAGTATGATAAACAAAGAAAAGCGTAAACACATGGATAAATCTAAATAAAATGATGTAAAATAATATTTAATTTGCTTACTAAATAAAACACCTGAAAAGCTGGGCAACAGTATATCAGTTGTTGATAGTGGTGTGATCAAATTAACATGTTGAAAGATCCTTGCATTATTCCAAAAGAGGGTAAATATATTGATTAAATTTAAACTTTAAGTTATTTATGTACATATATTAGAAATTAGAATAAACACTAAAATCATGGAATTCAAGAGTACAGTTCCAAAACTAGTAGACAAGAAAACTAAAAAGAGAAAGAAAAATATCTAATTAGCTCAAAAAGACTGAAAGGAGAAAATTAGAAAAAGCACAAATATACTGTTAACTTAATAAGTGAAAATTGGTTTAACACTCAAATTAAAAGACAAAGGTTGACAGATAATAGATTTTTTAACTAACTATATTATGTTTAGAATAAGCCCACTTAAAAATATAACATACTGGCTGGGCGTGGTGGCTCATGCCTGTAATCCTAGCACTCTGGGAGGCCGAGGCGGGCGGATTGTTTGAGCTCAGGAGTTCAAAACCAGCCTGAGCAAGAGCGAGACCCCGTCTCTACTAAAAATAAAAAGAAATTAATCGGACAACTAAAAATACATAGAAAAAATTAGCCAGGCATGGTGGCGCATGCCTGTAGTCCCAGCTACTCGGGAGGCTGAGGCAGAAGGATTGCTTGAGCCCAGGAGTTTGAGGTTGCTGTGAGCTAGGCTGACGCCATGGCACGCTAGCCTGGGCAACACAGTGAGACTCTGTCTCAAAAAAAATAAAAATAACATACTAATACTGAAAATAAAATTGTGAGAAAACGTATACCAAGAAAACTAACCAGAAGAAGTTGATATAGCTACATTAAAAGAAGACAAAATAAAATTTAAGACAAAAAAATATTATCAAAGATAAAGAGAGTTAACGTAGAAAATAAAATATTAAAATTTGGCAGAACCACAAGAAGAAATTGACAGATCTTGTGTTATTCACCGAGACTTCACCAAGACGTGGTGCTAACTAAGTCTTGGTGTGCTAAGAAGTAGAGGGTAAGTTAACGCATTCCAGGCAGTACAAGGAAGGCTTCTCAGAAAAGTTGATATTTATGTTAGGACTCAAAGGATGCTGGAACTTGGCCAGATAAATAGGGTAGCACCGATAAAGGAAAATAAGCACACAGACACAGAGAACATAGCATTTTTGGAAAACCACAAGTACTTTGATATGACTCTCTGCACAGAGAGCAGGTAATAATGAGGAGAAAATGAAGAACTAAAGTAGAAGTTTTATGCACTGTTAGGAAAAAGGCATGGAAAATCACTGCCGAATCTTAAGTGGATGAGAGTCATTATCAAATTTTTAATTTGAGACCAGTAATTCTGGTGGCGCTGAGCATAATGGCTTACAGGGGATCCAGACTGAGTCTCTGATGAACCACATATCGCTCTGGTCTCAGAATCAGGAAATGATGAAATAGTGACAACAGCTATAAAACCAAATGAAGTCCTTCCACATGATGCGGGCCTGACTGCCCTCTGCAGCGCCCAGAGAATAACAGTATCTGGTTCCCCCTCGTCTTGGTGAATACCCATCACAGCCAAATATAGCGGTGTCTTGCTCTCCTGCCATAGTGCATTTGTGGATAGTCTTTCATTCACCCACCTTTTTATTCATTTGATATTTATTGAGCAAATTGTTACTGTTGGGCATACATTTGTAGGCATTAGGGATACAGCACTGGGCAAAAGAAACAATATCCAGGCCTTCATGGAGCCCATATCCTGTGTGTATGTGTGTGTCTGTCTTTGTCTGCCTGTATGTGTATAGGAAGATACAGACAATAAACACAATGCATAAGTAAATTATGTAGGATATTAGAAAGTAATAAATACCGTGGACAAATAGAAGAGGGTAAGGGAAATGAAGAGTGCCCGAGCAAAGAGATTACAGTCTTAAGTAGGTGATCATGGAGGGTCTTGTTAAGGTAGTGTCTAAAGTAGGACTTGAAGGCAGTGAGGAAGTGGACTTTGGCACTGTGGAAGGAAGAGTATTCCAGGCAGAAGCAACAATAAAGGTAAAGACCCTGGGGTGCAATTGTGCCTGGTGTGTTGAAGACCATCAAGGAAGTCACAGTGGCTGGAACAGAATGAGGCAGAGGGATAGAACCAGGAGCAGTTGTAGAGATATCACTCTGGGGGAGCAGATTAGATAGGACCTTGGAGTCTTGGAAGCCACCAGAAAGTTTCGAGCAGAGAACTGCTCAACTACATATAACTCATGCATTTATAGTGTGTGTTAGGAATGGCCTGAGATGTATTCAAGTAAAGACCTGCACTCTCCTTTCTTACCATCTCAGTCATTGAAGGTAGAAACTGAAGCAATACTACCACGGAGAGACTTGGGCCATGGTAAGAGAAACAAATTTACATTTACTGAGCATCTACTATGTGCCAAAGCACCATGCTAGAAACTCTATTCTTTTGCCTTAATCCGGCAGCAAAATCAGTCTATCAGGTTTCGATGGCAAAAAGAAGTGAGCATGTCACACTTTACAGAAACATTTTAAAGACAGTTACCAAATGGTAAGCTACTATTTTTTTTAAAAAGCCCCCCTACATAAAGAAAAGATAAATGTTTACGGTAATGGATATCCTAATTACCCTGATTTGATCATTCCACATTATATGAATGTATCAAAGTATCACATGTACCCCAGAAATATGTACATCTATGATATGTCAAGGGAAAAAAACAGTCTCCAGCCCTAGCAGACATTCGCTAAGGGTACTGTCACTGTTTGCATCCCTGTATGCAGAAACCTCCATGAACAGGAAGGGTGCAAGGCAGAAAGAAGTGAGTTCGGTCACAGCTGAATGGTGCTGGTCATGTGTCCAGCCTCCAAGAGGGGGTCTGCTTATCTTCAGCCAGCTGTAGCCAGCAGTCACAGTGCCCTATGCCCAGCGAAGGCAAGATTAGCTCTGAAGCTGGGTTGTTTCTTTCTTTCTTTTTTTAAACTTTATTGAGATATAATTGATGTATAAAAAAATACACATATTTAATGTATACATTTTGATATATTTGGACATATGTACATACCTGTCATACTACCACCACAATCAAGGCGCTAAGCATATCCATCATCTCCCAAAATTTTCTTGTGTTCCTTTGTGGGTTTGTTTTGTTTTATTTTGTTTTAAGAACACTTAACATACTTTAGAGTGTGCAATACCATATTGTTAACTATAGGTATTATATTTATTGTACAGCAGATCTCTAGAAATTATTCATCTTGTATAACTGAAACTGTATATAGAATTGTTCATTTCTGTGGCAAATCCTCATACTAAAGAGCTCTTATGTGGGAGGAAGGGAGTTATTAGGTTGCATTAAAACAAGCCGTTGACAGCAGTGGCAGGGTTGTGGGTGTGTGGCAGTGGCTGCCGCTGTGGGAGGTTGTGTGCCTGGCATTCATGAACTGTGCCAGCATGAGCACCCTTTGACAGTGAGTAGAATACTAGGGCATGCCAGCATCAAAACCATCTTGCCTAGGTTCTTATACTTGATGCAAATAGATTTGCATTTCAGAAATTATCAGATAAAAACTTTCATGTCTTAACTAAAAGTAAATCAGGGGTCCTGGTGACAAACTTTGCAAAACCCCCAAATCACATAAGTAGATCATATCAGAAGACTCTGGAAAGAACACTGAACATCAAGAAAGAAGCCAACCATGTGGTCTTTGTAAAGAGAACACATACCTTTCCTAAGGGAATTCTAGTAGTTGGAGTGGAAAGAACTCTAGCTAGCCCAGTATCTACAGAACTCCTAAATGAGATTAATAAACCATTGTCCACAATTGTGGAGGAATTTGGGGAAAAGGGAAAGGTGCTGGAAGACTAGAGATTAGGCAAATGCTATTGCCAATTTTACTGTTTTAGAGAATTTCAAGAGCCAGCGAGCTTCATATTGATCAAAAGCAATATTTTAGAATGGCTTAGTTAATCGATGGGTATATGAGTCCTTGGGAAAGCAAGTGTCCTTGGAGTTTGTGTGAGCTCATCAAGAATAAATCACACCACACTTAATTCCTTGTTTGATAGATTTACTAGACCCATAACTCTATTATTGCAGTTAAATCCAGATTTCAGTAAAGCTGTTGACAAAATCAAGCATGAAAGTCTTCAGAAAATGTTCAATTATTCCATTCTATAGTTGAGTACGTATAAATGGTTGGATGAACATATTCAAAAAGTGTCAATTCAGTTATCGTAGAGAATTATCAGTATTCCAACAGAGATATTTGGATAAAGGACCCTTCATACTCAGATGACCTATGATTCCAGTACTCTTACCTGATGACTATGCTATCACCACTAATCGTGGCTCAAATGCCTAGAAAAAGGTGATAAATTAAAGTGATTTTACACCATGTAACTGAAATTGCCTGCTCCACGTGACCCGCAACATTATCATATAATCCAAAGTTATGTCATGAATGTTTTAAAAATAATAATTGAGTTGTATAATTTATCCACTGAAGTTAGTATTCAACACCTTCCTGAGATGCAACCCCACCATCTTGTTTAATCTTTATCACAATGAAGAAATATATCAACATATACTAAGATTCTAGAGCCTTAATTTTAAAATAGGAAAAGATAATCCCTATAATCAAGACCATTCTAGAATTCTCTACCCATCCATCCCCCATTCACCTCAAAATCTAACAATATTCTTGAAGCCAGAAAGGTTTGAACGTCCACACATTTGCAGATAGGCTTTAAGAGGTTCTCGGATCTGGAGTTAATAATAATTATTGCTATGTTAAAACACCATGACTACTACACTTTATGGTCAATTTAAAAGACATTAAAGATCATGTTTACCATGTGTAATAGTTTGTCTTTCTGATTAGATTTACAGCCTAATCTTTATGTAAGATGCTACTATATCATTTGCAGTAGCTATATATGCACTATCACAGAATAATGGACAACAATTTCCCTCTCTCCCAAAAAAGGAAACCAATTAACATTTACTGGGTGTTTGCTTGCTAAAGGAGCACCACCTTACTAGAGCCTTCCTTCAGGAAGGTCAGAACTCATCTCCATCAGCAGTATCCCCTTATGTCTGCTTTGAAATCCTTTTTCTTTTTTCTTTCTTTCTTTCTTTCATTTTCTTTCTTTCTTTTTTTTTTTTTTTTAAGGCTCTTTTTGCTCTAGGTTATCTTATGGGAGAGCAAGGGGTATAGACGTTGCTGTCACATGACTGGTCTAGCAGATCTAACATAGGTCAAGTTCAATCACATAATTTGCAGTGCCTCGACTGGTCAAAGCCCTTAGACATACACAGGGCTTCCCTAGTTTTGAGAAGGAACATTGCTAACTCACATCTCTGACGAAAGTTCACCCAGATGCCCGTAGCAAACAACTGTGCCCTTGGCTTAACTACAGAGGTACCTCTCTGGCAGATTTGTAGAATTTTAGTAAAGGTATCAAATCCTAATGTGTTACGACAAGAGGATTTCCTCTACCAGTCGTAAGAGTAGAAATGTCTGGGAACTGTTATTCAGTGGGGAGCAAAGCTCCTCCAACTAAAAAGCAGTTTGCAGACTGACACATGCTACAGCAATTTTTATCATGCGTGTACTTTGTACCTTGAATGGAACCTGTCTTTATTTTTAAAAAGACAGTATATCGTATATCCTGGCTTGTCTAGATTTTGAAACAGAACAGCAGTAGCAGAAAATATTTGTTTACTGAGGCTCATTTGCTCTCGATTAAAGTATCCAGGTTGGGGTTTTTTTCTGTTTAAACAAGAAAAAAGTGTAGTACCCTAATAAATTCTATTGATTATCAGTCATGATCGCTAAGCTCATAAAGTGGAACCATGTGAACAGAGTCCCTGTAAAGTTATAATGGGAAGAATAGACATATGGACATCCCAGGGGAAGGGGGGGGGCATGTTTTTCCCATTTGCCTACCCCAGAACTTTCCATATTGAGTAAAATTTTCCACCCTTGTTCATCTCCAAAAATGAAAATAAAGATTGTAAAACAGCTTTCTGAGCATGGTGCAAGCAGAAGAGTAGGGTATGGCTGAGTGGTGTAATCGACTTTTTTGATGCGAGGACTGCTGGGAAGCAGTGTGGGGCCAGCTGAGCATACGGGAAGCTAAAGAGTGGCCATAAAAATGCTGGAAACTTCTCTGTCCTCAGCTGCATTGAGGTGAATGCATCAGACTTCTATGCTTTTTTAAAAAGTGCCAATTCCAGACTTTTTTTTTTTTGCTTTGTAAAATAAGGCTATCAAAAAGAGGAGTGGTGGAATGTTTCCTCCAGTTTGTCAGTGTCTGTAGCAATAGACAGGAAACCTGGCTGTCTTCAACAGAAAGGGTGTGGGAATAACCAGGAGATTGGAAGAGATGCTTTTGCAAGGAGCCTGAGAAAAAATTTTGGCACATACCCTCCCCAATCTAATCTGCAATGCAATGCTTTAGAAGAGCCAGGCACCACATTAGAATCCTGTTAAACTAAATATTGCACTGTTTTCTTCTCTTGGTAAACTTTGTGTCTTATGAGAAAAATGATATCCTCTTTATATGAATTTGTTCTCCTAGTAATAACGATAGATTTACAGGTATTTATCCATACCATTTTTGTTACCCAGGTAGACATTTTCAAGGCAGCTCACTAAGGTTAGGTGGCCAACCCATGATCATTCATTCATTTAATAAATTTTAATTAAGCAGTCACTATGTGTGAGGCACAGTGCTTGGCACAGCTACCATGAAAATATTGCCTCTACTCCAAACTCCCACTTGTTGAAAGTGCACCAAGGAGCTTTCCCAGGTCACCCTGGGATCCCAACCCCACAGCTCCTAGAGCAGTGATTCTCAGCCTTTCCGATGTTCCAATACTATACAGTTATTAGATATTGTGACTCGCCATCATTTCTAAAAGTATTATAAGAGTTTGTTTGTCATATAAATTCAATTAAAACTGATTTGTTTAGAGCTTTATAGTAGCCTTCTCGATAAGTAGAAACATTCTCAAATACTGAAATCTAAATAATCACTCCGCAAGTGTCTGTCATGGGTCCCTTTAACATTCATCATGTCTATTGGCTCAAATGAGTCAAAGCAATTATTCTGAGACTTGAAATTTTACCTTTAATGTTTCCTAGGAAACATAGCTTATTCTCACCCCTACCCCTCCCATGGGGCCATTTAAAAAGAAAGTAATCTGAAAAACAGCCATGAATACACAGAATTACCCATTGGCTTCATGATTTCTCACTTCTCTACTGGCATTGAACCCAACGGCTGTCACCATTACCTCTGTAGGAATTTGGTTCTTTCATGGCAACTTGAGTGGCATTGAGCTTTGATGGAAGGTCATAACATCTTTGTTAGGAATGATACGCAAATTTTTCCAAGAGGTTATGTCTCAAGTTTTTATTCTAAAAGCAAGTAAACCTGCAAGACCCATTTCTTTGTAAATCAAATATTAAGAGATGATGAAAATGAATTACCCGCTCCTTTTGTCTTGGTTGACAATTCTTCTGGGATAAGGTTGATTATTTTATGATTCCTCACAGAGAATGTCTGATTAAGTGAAAACTAGCATAAGAAGATTGTATCAAGAATATTATTCATAGGAAATCATTCCTTTTAGAGGCTAAAGAAAGTTTGTCTTACATAGAAGGAAATTTAGACACTTCATGTTGGTTGTCTTATTTTGAGTACCAAAAATCACATTTTGAATCCTATATGAAGACTCCTATATTTTAGAGGAGCAATTAATAACATGGCCATGTGATGTGTGTGGTCAGAAAAAATTTTGAATTAGGTCTTCCCCAGAAACTAAAGCCCAAACTCCAAAGCAATAGGACTCAGACCCCTAGTTATCAGTGATTTTCATCTTAACAAAGAGGGACATACAGGTTGTCACCCAGGCTGTCACCTGGGGATCCCATGAGAACACACACACACCCACACATGTACACTGTTACACACACATGTAAGCCTCAGCTCCACACCTTCTGATTCAGTAGGTTTGAGGTGGAGCCACAGAGTGATGAAAATGTTCTTCCTAAGTTGAGAACCACCACGCAATATGCTACTCTGACTTCATCTGAACCAGGAAATGACACGAATGCTGGCCATGACATATGATTAACAATTTAGAAGCATGCCATGTAGGGCATGATTTTTTTAACGGGACCTTTTGAAGAAGAAAAATACAGCATGCAGTCATATGGATTCTTTAAGTAAATACAGAAGTGAGGAAGACCAGGGTTAGGGAGAACATTAACCAATACTTAAATTATTCATTATCATGAACAGTATAATGAGTTCAATTTCCCAACCACTGAGAAAAAAATATATATATCTGTGTGTTGCGTGTATGTTTGTATACACCTATCCATAATAGGCATAATGCATTTATTTAATGTTTAATTATGTATATTGAAACTATTAGTCTTTTTAAAGAATGGAAAAAGGACTTTAGGAGCTTTTCTCTTGCATACAAAATAATCTGTATTAATCCTCAAAGAGTTTATAAAGCGTAACAGTTAAGAAAGTTTTTGTATCTACTCCAGAAAATCTGCTTACTAGATCTTTTACTAGGTGGGTTGGACAAATTCCAAACTCCAAAGAAGACAGTAGGACATTACAGGAAACAAAAATTATCTTAAAACAGTGTACCTGAGTCACAAAACTTAGTCTCAATATAGACAATGGGTTGAGTTCCAAAAGTTCATTTCTTAGCAAGTCTATTAAATTATAACAAGGTTGTTTGTAAATTATAATAAAGTACCCAATGAGAGTTCGTAAAGAAAGTCACAATGTAACTGAAATGTCACATAGTTACCCTGAAAAAATACTTGAAAACAATACTTCTGTAATTATTTAACAGTGTTTAAACCGAGTCTTTAAATCAGGTGCCAATAGTGGGCATAAATGCATTGTTGGAAATGTCAGACAGAAAGTAAGTTTTAACTTCATAGGTGTGCTGTACTCCAAAGGCACCCTACGTAGATTATTTATTCAGTAAACTGTATTGATGATGATCTCCATTAAATGTTCAGAGGAAGATTATCGAAGAGACTCACAAATAAATGCCTAGATATTTTTAAAAAACCCTTTAAAGTAGTGGTTCTGCAACCTCAATGAATAAGCAACTGAGGAGCCTGTTTAAAATGCGGATTCCATGCTCTAATTGCAGAGATTCAGACTCAGAAGGTCAGAAATAGGAGGTCTGTATTTTTAACAAATACACAGTAAGAGGCAGTAAAAGTTTGTTCATAACTGTTCTGCTTTTTGCTTGTTGTTCCAGTATAATTTTTAATGACAACCACTCCACTCTCGGTGTACTAGTTTGGGTAATAAATTATGGTCAGCCGAAGTTTAGAGTACCCAGAATTCCCTAAAGTCTCCCAAGTTGTAAAAAATGATGCTTCTAAAATTCTTAGGACACCCCCACCCCCAGAGCCACTGGTGCCTTTGCTGTGTGGTGGTCATGGAGCCGTCTCTCAAAAACTCACAGAAAACTCAAGTATTGTAGAAACCACTGCAAAAGTAGTCTCCGTTGGTATTCTCTTGTTAGAGAATTCTCACAGTCCTGTTAGTTATTGTCCACCAAGTTCTTAATTACCGTATTCTGGTATTATAGTCATCTTAGGAGGCCATTCCAAGCAAAATGGAAAGCAAGAATAAGAGATCCAACATAGAAAGCAGAACGTATTTGGATAATGATGGTTAAGTGGGCAGAGCAGTCCTGGAGTAGATGGAAAAGAGAATCTAAGTGTAAAGTGGCCCACTTTGGGACCCAGGATGATGGGGAAAAGAATTGGAATTACACCACTTCTGTGACAGGAATTTCTGGGGAAAAAAGTTATAAAAAAATGAGGTTCAGTTAGAGATGAAACTGTTAACTGTTTTTTGGTTCACGATGAGAGCACATATGAAACTACTCGGTAAGCAATAAAGGCTTATGAACCATTAGGGGCTGAATAAAAATAGAACTGAGAGCAGAGGCAGCAAAAGAAAAGGCAAAAAAAAAAAAAAAAAAAAAAAGGAGAGAAGAGGAGGAATAGCAAGAGAGAGCAGGCTGTGGCTGCATCCAGACAGGCCCTGGAAGTAGGAGGAAGAGGAGGACCACAGCCTGGAAATTATGGGTTTGCTGGGAGGTGGGGTTGGAGGGAAAATATTTCTAAAACTAATTTTGAGATTTAATGAACTTCCCAGGAAATATTTTTATCTTATAATTGA
Source organism: Indri indri (assembly GCA_004363605.1). Lineage (NCBI taxonomy): Eukaryota > Metazoa > Chordata > Mammalia > Primates > Indriidae > Indri > Indri indri. The sequence goes on from RJWJ010018518.1 coordinate 22,489, forward strand.
CACTGCCTCTATTCTAAAAAATGAGGCAGCATCTATCCTATCTACACTCCCAAAATCCTGTCAGTCTTGTCCCTACTACCAAACAAAGCAAGGTGGGAATATTTTCCTTTGATATCTTGTTCATCTTCAATGATAATTAAAAAGTTCAAGTCCTGCCAGTTTGCCATGTAATTTAATATGCATGGAAAGTATGTTTTCTTTTAATGCATAATGACATGTGAGGGGAAATGTCTGCACTGAGACAGTATCGAGCAGATAACTTTGTGTCCTGATTTTTCATTTTACACTTTAACCAAAGCATTTTCTCCTAATAGTCTATGTTCTTCTCAAAAGTCATTTTTAGTAACCATATACTATTCCAACTTGTACACATACCAAAATTTTGCAGAGACCGTCATCCTTCCTTGATACATTTCTGATTCTTTTTCTCTTAAATATTGCTGTGTTTTTTTCTTATCTCAGATCAATTTATTAAGGATAGATTCATAATCGTATGATTACTGGGTCAAGCCATATGAGTATTTTTGAGGTACATGATACATATTTGCAAATTGCTTTGAAAATAGACTTATACTCTTTACACATATTCTGCAGTGTGTAAAATTGTTTATCACAAATTGAATCATTTTGGTAAGAAAATATTGTATTTATTTTTCTTAATTTACTTTGCGTAGTAGTCAGGTCAAATACATTTACCCATAATTTTTCCTTCTTTGTAAGTTTTCTAATTGTGTTATTGCCTATTTACTCATTGGGATCATAATGTTTTTCTTAAAAGATTTGAAGAAGTTTTGTAGTCTATGGCTGTCATCATATTATTGACCACACTATATTTTTTCCAACTAGATTGTGTTGTACATTTTAGATTTTAGTGTATCCCTTTGGATCACATAAAAATTTCAAATTTTTATTACTTTTACTGTGTTATTTTGTACATGTTTTTGAAAGTTCACCCTCAAATTGATTTTCTATAACTAATCATTTATATTTTTATTTAGATTGTTTGGGGCTTTATTATTTATAGCTAACCTCAATATATGTGGAATTTCTTATTAATGCTGTGAGACAAAGACTTCACATTACTTTTTCTTCGAAACTAGTGAGCCACTTGTATAACAACTTGTTAGCCCTTCCCTTCTCTACTTACTGTGACAGTTAAAAAGTGAAATGAGCTATATATATGTTTCATTCTAGGCTATTTCTTTTACTCCCTTGATATGCCTATCCACCTTATGATGTTGCATATCATCTTAACTATTACACTTTGTATTTTGACTGAAAAGAAATTTTCAAAACAGTTTCTGTCTAGTCAGAATAAGTGATTTTACTTCATTTGGAGAAGAAATTCTGACCAACCTTCATCTGCAAAATAGATTAGTTTAAGGTTCTAAGCAATCAAGTGAAGACTTTTCATAAGAGTGAGTTTTAGGTACTTTTTTTTAAGAGAAGAAGGTCACTTAAAGGATGTAATGTTCTAAACCCACATCATTAAGAGAATAAAGGCTTAGCAGTGCCTTTTCTGTTAATTATTTCCAATAACCTTTCACGCTGTGACAGCAATGGAGATACAGGCCTTTTCTTTTCCTAAGTGATTAGCACATACAATGAACCATGACAAGTAATTATCATGACCCTTGAAATTTTAATGTATAGGAACATTGCTACAGTGTTATTTTTAGACAGATCTCCTAAATTGCTTTCTCCTAATCTTTTCAGTGACATATCTTGAAAATTCTTAGCTTTCGAGTTAGTTCTACGCTAACTAGTTAGTGCAGGCCGTGTCTTACCAGTTAGTGCAGGTCATCTGCTTCCTCACTTTCATCTGCACAGATGAAGAGTCATAGTCAGAAGTGGGTTCAAATTTACTAGTAGCTAAGCCAAGACTTAAGTCCACGTCTCTCGAATACCATTTCAATATTCTTTTAACCCTGCCCTCACAAGTTCCACATCTTTCCATGCTGTGATTTCATTGCTTCATTGAAGCAGTGTCACAGAAGTTTGTCATCATTTGGGAGATAAATGTGTATTTGCTTGTATTGGAAAATAAAAATGCCACGCAGTGCAGTCTGAACCAGCAGTATTAATAAAAGTACTGAATAAGCAAAGATGTTTTCTTCCACAAGTGCCCCACCAAGTATGTACATGAGTTCAACATTTCTACTATCAAAAATTTGCATTTTTTTTTGCAAATTAAAACCACGATGAGATATCACCTCTTACCTGTAAGGATGGCTATTATCAAAAAGACAAGAGATAACAAATGTTGGCAAGGGTGTGGAGAAAAGGGAACCTTACTACACTGTTGGTGGAAATGTAGATTGGTATAGCCATTGTGGAAAACAGTACAGAGATTCCTAAAGAAATTATAAATAGAGCTCCCAGATGACCAGCAATCCCTCTTCTGGTATATATCCAAAGGATATGGAATCACTACCTCATAAAGAAATCTGCCCTCTTATGTTCATTGCAGCATTATTCACAATAGCCAAGATATGGAAACAATCTAAATGCCCATTGACAGACAAGTGGATAAAGAAAATGTGGTATATATATACAAAAGAATATTTTTTTAGCCTTAGAAAATAAGATCCTGCCATTTGCCACAACATTGATGGACCTGGAGGACATTGTGCTAAGTTAAATAAGCCAGACACAGAAAGAAAAATATTGCATGTTGTTACTTATATGTGGAATAATAAAAAAAAAAAAAAAGCTCAAATTACCAAGCCAGAGAATGAAACAGTGGTTACCACAAGTGGGGAGGGGAAGGACATGGGGAGGTGTATGTCAAAGGATACAAAACAGCAGGTACGTAGGATGAACAAATTCAGAGACCCAATGTACAGCATGCGGACTAAAGTTAATAATATTGTTTTAGTAATTTTATTTGAACAAGTAGATCTTGGCTACTCTTGTCACACAAAAAAGTAACTATTTGAGATGACAGATACATCCATCTGCATCGCTACTGTAAGCACTTTACTATCTATATGTTCCCATAACATCATGTTGTAAACCTCAAATATACACAATAAAATGTGTTTTTTTAAAAAAAGAATTTGCATTTTGATCTTTATTTTCCCCTAGACATTTAAAAATATGTGAAAAAATATACTTTGTCCACAGGCAGATTTTCTATATCCATTTAACTATGTCTCCAGAGAACATTTATCAACAGAAGCTAAACATATGGACTTTCTAAAATTAAGAAAACTTTTTTGGAACTCGAAGAGACTTTTGAATAGGGCTGGATGCAACAAGCCATAGTGAATTATTCAAAAACAGGAGATCAAAGGAATAGAGGAAACAATTTTGTGCTGTAGAAGCAAAGCTCTGTAAATTGATATGTGGCGATATTCAGGATAGTTTAATTTGGTGGCCTGGAAGAGAATCAAATGAATTGAAGAAATTCATATAAATATTTCTCTCTTCTGTTTTAAAATTAAAGATATCTGCTAATTTGAATATGCCACCTGTGCTTTACTCCAATGTTCAACAGTTTCTTTTTATAAATTGAGAAAAATGCATTTAATTTCACAAATATTCCCCATTCTCCAGAATTAAAAATATGTGCATGTAATTTAATATTCTTATGAAATTGAATATCTAAAATAGAAAAAGCCTAGCACAGACCTTCCTTTATGATCATTCTTGAGATATTATAAATCCTCAGACATTTTAAAATTGAAACAATAACATTTCTATGGGGAGATTTTCAAACAAAAGGTAAAGTTATAGAAGCATAGTCAGATCTTAAATCTCTTGAAAGAAAAATGTAGGTGTAAGGGAAAAAGTTACAGGTAATAAGATTTAATGGTTGTGAGAAATAGACAAAAACTAATAGTGTTCTCTAGAGAAAATAGCTTTGGGACAGACAGAAGAGAAATGAGGTGTGATACTAAGCAGAGTTTTAAAAATAAAGAAAACAGAAACAGTAATAAAGAACAAGAATTAAAGAGAAAATTAAATCAGAGGATAGTATATAAAAAGTCCCAAAACTTTTTTCTTGATCAATCTGATGGAAAATTAAGCACTAAGAGTACATTTTTCCAAAGTGAGAATAATGATCGTTGGTCAACATCAGCTTGTTTCCATGGATACGGGCTAAGGACAGGTGATAGTTGTAGTGGCTCAGGTGGGGATATGGCCTGCACTGTGGCTCTGGTCCAGAGCTGGGGTCATTAGACCCATGATGATAGCCAACCAGTTCAAGAGGATACTTTCCAGTCTGCCCAGAACTCTTTGTATCCTAATAGAAACCCAGAGACTGGAAGCAACAATGTCCAAAGATAAGCCAAAGGGTCATCATGCACCTATCTGGAGGTTTCCTACACTAAGTAGGTTCAAAGATTTAAGGTATCCTCACAGAAGGCCTTTAGGCATCAAGCTCACTTTACTGGATAAGATAATATGTGATCATCAATGAGAACAGTCCCAGGTTGTTTCTTACTGTTGAATGTGACTGGATTTCTTTAATGTGGAGTTGTATCTTCAATAATAAAATGTAAGAAAATATACGAATCCTTTTGTCAAATGCAACTCAGTTTGTTTATTGTTTTACTGGAATTGTATGGTACGAGCACATTACTGCCACCAGTTTGTGATACTCCTGAATTGCAGGAACACTATTTAACCGTAAAGCCAATCTGATTATTATTTATAATAGTTTGAGAATTTGTTATGATTTTATTTATTATACATTTCTAAGAAAATGCCAGTCAAGTGATTGAGTTTGGAACCAGACAGGACCTTTAAGTTGATTTCTTCTATCTTCCTCATCTTACAGTTGAGAAGTTAAAACCGTAAAGCTTAAATCTGTTCAGTGTTACACAGTTAATGACAGAGATAGAAAGAGAACCATCTGCCATTGCATATAATGTTTATATTGAATATTATAAGAATTTACCACTGCCACCTGTGACCCATTCTCTTACCTATCATTCTTCACCTGCTTACCTATTAATGTGGAGACATTCATAAATTTAAACCCTTTCACCTATAATGACTCATAGAATGGAAAGGTTTGTGTATATGTGAGTCTGATGCATTATTAACCACTGTGTACTTATTCTCCCACTCGTGCTTCTTCACCTCTTGCCTGGACCTCCTTCTCATCTTACTCAAATACCCTTGAACGCAAAATTTGGTTGCTCTGAGACTCTGGACAACTTCCTAAGTGAGAAGCTGAAGGAGGATAAAAATGAACATGAGTAACCATTTATATATAAAGTGCTGAGCATGAATGTGACTTAACACTCACTCTGTGAGCAGCACTGAAAGGGGAGCAGAGATTCGTCAGCTTCCTGTCAGCTGACCACCTCAGGAAGCTGTAGATGGAAGACACACACAATGTCAAACTCTCGAAAGGAGGAATGAGTGAGAGAAGCCTGAGGAAGGAAGCTCACGCACAGAACCTGTGCCCATGACTCCAGATGGGGTCATGGTGAGGTTGTGAACAGCTTCGTTAGCTGCACTAAGGAGTTTTGAACTTCATCCCAATGGAAAGCCCCTGAAAGTTTTAAAATGACAAGACCAAATTTATATTTTGGAAAAATCCTTCTGGCTTTAATATAAGAAATGGAGAAAGAATTCCATACACAGAATGTTGTGACCCCCGAAAATTCATGTTGAAATCCTCACCCCCAATGTGATGGTATTAGGAGGTGGGACCCTTGGAAGGTAACTAGGCCATTAGGATGGAGCCCTCGTAAATGGGAGTAGCACCCTTATAAGAAGAGGCCAGAGAGCTAGCTGGCTGCTCTTTCCACCATATAAGCATACAACCAGATATCGGCAATCTGCAACCCGGAAGAGGGCTCTCGCCAGAACACCATCATTCTGGCACCCTGATCTCAGACTTCCAGCCTCCAGAACTGTGAGAAATACATTTCTGTTGTTTATAAGCCACCAGTTTGTGGTACTCTGCTATAGCAGCCCAAACTGGCCAAGACAAGTGGGGAGGGGATTGAGTAGTGAGTAAGACCAATGCCTAGAATGGTGCCTGACAAATAAGAGGTGATTGATGAGTAACTGCTGAGAATGTATGCAGCAGGGAAACCAATTATGATGCTGTTGCAGAAATCCAGGCAGGAGGGGGTTACCAGGCCAGCATGGCAGCTGTCATCGAGTGTGCATTGGGAGTTAGTGTCCAATGCAAGTCTCCAGAACTAAGAACATCTTACGTTTTTAGGTTGTGTCTGAATCCAGAGTAAAGACAAAGTTTTCCATTTTGTTTGTCAAGGTAGCATTTCACTTTTAGCAGTTTCCTTTCGTTAAAGATGTCACACTCTTTGACCAGTAACGTTGCATTACTTCTGAGCTGGCAGTTGTGCTGATGGCCTCTGTGTTCTGGAGGGCTTGTCCATTCATCGTCTGCTTCCTCATTTGGTAGTGCACATTTCTGCTCTCATTCTCCACTGCAAGGTTCAAATACTTAACCATTCTAATTACTAACAACCAAGAGAGGAAGAAATTGGAAAACAAACATGCAAGAGTAAGCAGATGCACACCTGGTGAGTTACTGCAGAGTATTTCTCTTAATTGATGGTATTATCATCCCAAATGTTGACAGGCCAAGCTTGGATAGGATCCGGTATACTCACTGTCACTGAAAATAGTTAATTATTTGGGGGAAATTATGTGTTCTGGCAACACAGGGCTATACACATACAGGCAAATCAGAAAAACTTAATGGGTATATTAATCCATAACTTTATTGTAAGCATGAATTGATTAAATCTATTTACTAAGTGTATAGCTACTTCTACTAGAGAATAAAGCTTTCCACCTCCTATTAATCCAGAGTCCTTCTTGCTTAATTTCAGAGCTGTTTGTGATTTCCCAGCACTGGCAGCTACTGTTTTCCTTTTTGTAGCCTTGAGCAATGCAAAATGCTCAGGCTTCATCATCATACTGATTTGGGTTTAAATTCAAGTCTTGGGACATTAAAGCCTGGTGACCACATGCAAATTGTCAAATTTTTCTGAGTCTGACATTCTCCTCTTATAAGTAATAATCACAATCTCAAAGAAGTGCTTGAGGGATTTAATTAGATTGTTTATGACTTTTAAAAGTCTAGCACAATGTCAGACACATAAAAGGAATGAATCTCCATGGCCATTCTAGCAAATGAAAAAGTTCTCCAAAGTTATCTTTTGTTGTATTTAAAAACATTAGCTAGGCTAAAAATATTTAATAGAAGCTCAGAGATAACCACACTGGTGTTACTTGAATTCTATATTACTACTTGGAAGATTTCATTAACTTCTTTAAAAATGACACATACTTTTGCATTCTTCATTCATTATGTATATGTTAAGCCTAAATTAATTTAGGTAAAAATACTAACTTGAAATGTTAGGGGTATTAGCTGTAATCTAAAGTTTCAGGTGTATCTTTCTACTTTCTATTATTTCACCACCAGTAGATTTCAGTTAGATTTTAATCAATGACATTTTTGATGCTAAACAAGCCTAGGAAACTCTCAAGTTAAACCCTGTGATAAAATTATGAAAATTCAGACCAAAAATAAGTCTTCATGGCCACTAGATAATCATGAGAGTTTAAAGTAATAAGTGGCACCATGTTAATGTCATCATTCCCTAGAGCAGTGGTTCCCATTTGTGTCCTGGGGGCCACGGGGAGACTTGGAGTCATTGTAAGGGGTGCGTGAGTCCATGGATCTACTAAGCATTATCTACAGGAAATCAGTATTATGTATCCCACATACGTGTGCCGCCATTTTTCGAAAGTATACAGACACTATTGTGATTAGAAAACTAAGAATTCATTCAAAGGCATTACTGAGTTTGAGTAGTGTTTTGCTACATGTGCTCTCAACCAACAGTTATATAAAGTCTACCTGCTGTCACGTGAAACCTTTGGACATTTGAAACACTGCAAGGGAAAAGAAATATCTTTTCTTCCCATCTTAGATTCATGGCTGAGGCCCCTCTATGACAAAAGACAGATTAAGAAGGAAAGCATATAAATTTATTTAAGTTTTCATAACATGGGAGCCTTCATAAGGAATAAGACCCCTAAAAAACAGATAAACTTGTATATTTTTATGTTTAGGTTTGGTGAAGAGTCATAGAGAAATAAGGTTGGAGGGCAAAGGGTATGATCTAATGGTAATAAACTGGGGAGGCTTGGCAAGGGGTGTTTGTTTGGATTCTTCTGTGTCCCTCCGTCCTCAGAAATAAGGGTGTTCTTTTCCTCTAGGTGTAGGGAGGGCATCTCTGGAATGAAGGTCTTATGGCCTACTTCATGAGAGAAGGGGGAGGGAAAAGTGAGAGAGATCTTCCTGCTTCTGTTGCTTTGTCAAATGCCAAGTTGACATATTTGAGGTAGAATGCCCTGAACCTCCTCGATGGAGTCCTTGTTCTTGAAGTTCAGAAGCTGGGAGTTATTCACATGGGCATAGCAACTTGGAATAGAAAAACTATGGCATGTGCAGATGGCATTTGGAGAGATTGCTAACTCAGTCCAAGCTGGGGAAGAAAGTAATGAGGAACTTGATAAAAAAAGAATAATAAAGGTACTAGAGAAAAGCCAGGAAGGATACATGAGTACAGGAAATGGAAACAAGATGATTTTTAGCCTGCAAATATATTAATTTATTAAATTACCAGAAGAAGGTGCTTCGGGGCTGGCGTTATCAAGGCTGTCTTTCAGGATGAGGCTGCCCTTGTGAGCTCAACCTCTCTGGTGCTAATAAGGAGGGGTGCGGTGGAGGAGAGAGCTGGTCTCACACTTTGAGGTACCAGCTTCCCACTGACACAGCTGCCATGCCACAGGGCTCTCTTCCTCATTTTAACACATTAATTGCCATGAGTTGTATTTAACTCACACTAGTTTTGAGCCCGGAGCCTCTTGAAACATACGTAACTCACACGTCTCTTCACCTTGGGCCCCATGAGAACTCTTTTTCAAGTTGCATGGAACTCACACACAGAAAACAATGAAAAATAAGAAATTTTTTATTAAATTAGAAAGGATA
>RJWJ010018519.1:0-31502 GCA_004363605.1 Indri indri
TTCTCATTCACATGTGGGAGCTACAAAATGTGGGTATCATGAAGATAGAAGGTAGACTGGGGGTTAACAGAGGCTGAGAAGGGCAGGGAGTAGGGGAGGATGAAGAGAGGTTGATTAATGGGCACAAATGTACAGTTTGATAGAAAAAATAAGACCTGGTGTTCAATAGGCCAGTAGGGTGACTATGGGTTAACATTCATCTATTATACCTTTCAAAATAGCTAGAAGAGAATAATTTGAATGTTCCTAGCATAAAGAAAAGAAAAGGTGGTAGATATACCAATTATTCTGATTTGATTATATGAATATACAAAATTATCACATGTACCCTTAAAATATGTACATCTGATATGTATCAATAAGAAAATTCAATGCTAAGGAAACATCCATTCTGAGTTATGGATGCTGGGGCGTGATGTTGGAGTAGCAGGGAGAGATTATGTCATGGAGCTCTTTTCATATCATCATGTGAATCCTATAAATCCTATTATAAGATTTTATTTTATATGAACCAGTATACAAAACTACAGTAATTGCAATCCTGTATGCTAGCAATGGACAATGTAACAATAAAAGTAGCATCAAAATTACAAAGCACTTAGGAATAAATGTAACAAAACGAGTGCAAGAAATATACACTGAAAACTACAAACATGGATGTGGGAAATTAAAGATCTAAATAAATGGAGAGACATCACACATGCATGGATTGGAAGACTCAATGTAGTTAAAATGGTCATTCTGCAGTTGATCTATAGATTCAACACAATTCCTATTTAAATCCCCATGAGCTTTTTTCCCCCCAGGAAGTGGCAAGCTGATGCTAAAATATATATATATGGATATGTAAAGGACCCAGAATAGCCAAGCAATTTTTAAAAAAAGAAGAATAAAGTTGGAGGAATTACACTATGTAATTCAAAACTTATGATAAGCCCATATTCATCAGGCAGTGTGGTTTTGGCTTAAGAATAGATATATAGATGATACAGAATTAACAGATCCAAAAATAAACCCTCATATTTATGGTCAATAGATTTTCAACAAAGGTGTCAAGGCAATTTAAAGAGCGTAAGGATAGTTCACCCCCCCCCCCCACAAATAGTACTGGGACAATTAAATATCTACATGTATAGTAGTGAATGTATATCCTTATCTTACACTATATGTAAAATTATCTCAAAGTGAATCATAGACCTGAAGATAAGAGCAAAAATTATAAAACTTCTAAAAGAAAACATAGTAGAAAATTTTTGTGATCTTGGGTTAAGCAATGAGTTCTTAGCTATGACACCAAAACCACAATACACAAAAGAAAAACTGATAAAGTGTACTTTGTCAAAATTAAAACCCTTTGCGCTTCAAAAGATACCATTAAGAAAACAGGCAAGCCATATCCTGAGAGAAAATATTTGCAAGTCATTTATCTAATAAAAGACATGTATTCAGAATACACAGAGAAATCTTACAACTCAATAGTAAGAAAATTCATTTAAAAAAATAAATAAAAGGAACAGACCTGAACAGACACCTAACCAAAGAAGATATACAGATGGCAAGTAAGCACATGAAAAGATGCTCAACATCATTTGTCATTAGGGAATTACAAATTAAAACTGCAGTGAGATACCACTTCACGCCCGCTAGAATGTCTATCATCCGAGAGACAGACAATTAAAAGTGTTGGTGAGGATGTAGAGAAAAATGAAACCCTCGTGCATTACCCAAGCTAACTGAAAATATATGTCCACATGAAAATTTGTACCAACATGTTCATAATGGAATTACTCAGTCACCAAAGATCCAAACAATCCAAATGTCCATCAGATGCTGAATGACTAAACAAAATGGGGTATAAGCATACAATGGAAAACTTCCATTGTTGTTATTCAGCAACAAAAAGGAACAAATTACTGTTATAAGTTACAAATTGAAGGAACCTCAGAAACATTAGTCAAAGTGAAAGAAGCCAGACTTCATAGATTTTATTTGTATTATTATATTTATATGAAAAGGACGGGACAGGCAAATCTATGGGGACAGAAAGCAGACATATTTCAAGTGCCTCCATTATCCAATTTTTTTGCTTTCTGTGTTGCTTTCAGTTACCTGTGGTCAACCATAGTCTAAAAATATTAAATGGAAAATTTCAGAAATAAAAAATTCATATGTTTTAATTTACATGCCTTTCTGGGTAGTATGATAACATCTTGCTCTGTCTTGTTGCATCCTATCTGGGACTTGAACCCTCCCTTTTCCTATGACATCTACATTGGATATGTTACCTCCCTGTCAGTCATTTAGTAGCCCTTTCTGTCATCAGATCTATGGTGGCAGAATAGCAGTGTTTGTGTTCAAAGTCAATAGTAGCCTAACACTACATCACAATCCCTGTGCCATTCACCTTGTGCATCTCATCATGTAGGCAGCTTACATCATCATAAGAAGGGTGAGTACAGTACAATAAGATATTGTGAAAAAGAGAAAGAGAGAGAGAGAGAGAGAATGAATGAATGGAAGGTTTGGTTCTAGACCACCACGAGAAAGTGAATATTGCAATAAAGCGAGTCACATGAATTTTTTGGTTCTCTAGTGCATGGAAAAGTTATGTTTGTGCTCTACTGTAGTCTGTTAAGTGTGCAGTAGCGTTATGTCTTAAAAATCGTGCCTTAATTAAAAAAATATTTTATTGGTAAAACATGAAAAATCACCTGAGCCTTCGGTGAGTCATAATCTTTTTGCTAGTAGAGAGTCTTGTCTTGATGTTGATGACTGCTGGCTGATTAGGTTGCTAAAGGTTGAGGTGGCTGTGGCAATTTCTTAAAATAAGACAACAGTGAAGTTTGTAATGTTGATTGACTCTTCCTTTCGCAAAAGATTTCTCTGTAGCACACAATGCTGTTTGATAGCATTTTACCCACAGTGAAACTTTCAAAATTGGAGTCAGTCCTCTCAAACCCTGCCACTGATTTATCAGCTAGGTTTATGTAAGATTCTGAATCCTTTGTTGTCATTTCAACGGCATCTTCAACAGGAGTAAATTCCATCTCAAGAAACCACTTTCTTTCCTCACCAATAAGAAGCAATTTCTCACCCATTCAAGTTTGATCATGAGAGTGCAGCAATTCAGTCACATCTTCACTCTCTGCTTCTAACTCTGGTTCTCTTACTGTTTCTAAGACATCTGCAGTTACTGCCTCCACTGAAGTCTGGAACCCCTTGAAGTCATCCATGAGGGTTGGAATCAGCTTCTTCCAAATTCCTGATTAATGTTAATATTTTGACCTCTCCCCATGAATCATGAATGTTTTTTATGGCATCTAGAATCCTGAATTCTTCCCATAAGGTTTTCAATTTTATTTATTCAGATCTATCAAGAGAAATCAATCACTATCTATGGCAGCTATCATGTTACAAATGTATTTCTTAAATTATAAGACATGAAAGTCAAAATTATTCCTGGATCCGTGGGCTGCAGAATGGATGTTGTGTTAGCAGGCATGAAAACAACATTAATCTTCTTGTACATCTCCATCAGAGCTCTTAGGTGACCAGGTGCATTGACAATGAGCAGTGATATTTTGAAAGGAATCTTTTTACGGGAGCAGAAGTTCTCAACAGTGGGCTTAAAATATTCAGTGATCTGTGCTGTAAACAGATGTGCTGTCATCCAGGCTTTGTTATTTCATTTATAGAGCCCAGGCAGAGTAGATCTGACATAATTCTTAAGAGCCCTAGGGTTTTCAGAATGCTGAATGGACATTGGCTTCAACATAAAATCGCTAGCTGCATTAGCCCCTCACAAGACAGTCAGCCAGTCCTGCGAAGCTTTGAAGCCAGACATAGACTTTCCTTTCTAGCTGTGAAAGTCCGTAAAGACATGTTCTTCCAATGGAGAGCTATTTCATCTACACTGAAAATGTGTTGTTTAGTGCAGCCGCCTTCATCAATTATCTTAGCTAGATCGTCTGGACAGCTTGCTGCAGCCTCTGCATCAGCACTCGCTGCTGCTTCCCTTTGCACTTTTATGTTATGGAGATGGCTTCTTTCCTTAAACCTCAGCAACCAAAATCAGCTGGCTTCATTCAGAGTTTTCTTCGGCAGCTTCCTCACCTCTCTCAGTCTTCACAGAGCTGAAGAGAGTTTGGGCCTTGCTCTGGATTAGGCTTTGACTGAAAGGAATGTTGTGGCTGGTTTGATCTTCTATCCAGACCACTCAAACTTTCCCCGTATCAGCAACAAGGCTGTTGCACTTTGTTATCATTGGTATGTTCACTGAAGTATAATAGCACTTCAATAGCTTTTTCTCTGCATTCACAGCTTGGCTAGCTGTTTAGTGCAAGATATCTAGCTTTTGGCTTATCTTGGCTTTCGATAGGCCTTCCTCACTAAGTTTAATCATTTCTAACTTTGAATCGAAGTGAGAGATACGTGACTCTTCGTTTCCCTTGAACACTTAGAGGCCATTGTAGGGTTATTAATTGGCCTGATCTCAATATTGTTGTGAGACAGGAAATAGGGAGGCCCAAGGAGAGGAAGAGAGACAGGGAACAGCCAGGTCAGTAGAGCAGTCAGAACATACACAACATTTATTGATCAAGTTTGTCATCTTATATGGTTATGGTTCTTGGTGTCCCAAAACAATTACAACAGTAATATCAAAGATAACTGATCACAAATCACCATAACTGATGCAATAATAATGAAAAATTTTGAAATATTGCTAGAATTACCAAAATGTGATGCAGATGCATGAAGTGAGCACGTTATTGGAAAAATAACACCAACAGATTTGCTTGACACAGTGTCACTACAAAGCTTCAATTTGTGAAAAATTCAATATCTAAAAATGGAAGAACAATAAAAGAAAGTATGCTTGTGTTAGGATTCAGTGCTATTCAAGGCTTCAGGCCTCCACTGGGGGTCTTAAAATGTATCCTCCTTGGATAAGGGGGGGACTCCTATAGTAGTTTTCTAGGACTGGGGGCTGGAAGCCAACTTCACTGAAAATGAGCACATAGAATCTTTCAGGGGGTTTAAAATGTATTTAATACTGGATTCTGGTTATGGTTGACCAACTCTATACACTTACTAAAAATCAAAGCATTGTATACTTAAAATGGGTGACCTTTATGTTATATAAATTATACCTAAGTAGAGGTCTCAACAAAGCAAAAGTGAAGAAAACACAGTCTGAATTAGAGAGGTCTGTGGTCTGAAATAGAGATATGAAGCAGAAACCCTAGGAATAATTCTGAATATACATATGTGCAGACTCTGCCCTGGTGTTCTGATTCTCTACATTTGGAGTGGGCTTGGGCATTTATTCTACGAAAATGCTTCTAGGTGATTTTGATGTGTACTGTTAGATAATAATACAGTACGGAGACACTGAAGGCCTGGAATCAGGCAGGAGCCATGGTTAAACTCATCTTTTAGATGTATGAATGAACAATGGTGATAAAGTGGAGGGTGGATTTGAAGGTGATTTGTCTGCAGCCTAGAGACCCATTAGGAGCTTGTGGCACTTGTTCAGGGAAAAAATGATAAGGACCCAATTGGAAGGAGCTAATATGATTATTTCCTCATCTATGAAATAGGGATAACAGACCCATTTTATTCAACCTCTCTTCCCAAAGTTGTTGTGAGGATTAAACGAGTTTATATATGCAAGCTGCTTAGAACAGCTCATACCACAGTGTTACATAAATGTTTGTAGTTATTATTATTATTTTTATTATTATGCATGGTCAGTTATTATTATTATTATTATTATTATTAACAGTGGCATTTGGGAGATGCCTGGGGATCAGAACTGTAGATTTGGGTGATTAGATGAAAGCGATAGTATGGAGTCTGTAAGAGACAAGGAACAAGGAACCAAGACAACACAGGAGAGAAGAGGACAGGAGGAGGGCTGGGACCAGGCCCCCTCACCCTTGTGTTCTGGACTAGGAACACGGGGATGGATGTAGTCTTAGGTGTGCTTGTGGCTGGGGAGGAGTAGGAATCTCAGGATGGAAACAGGCACTGTTCAGGGCTGGTGCTCTAGGAAGAAGAATGCGAAATTGTTTACTGAGAGGGACATAGCAGTAGACATAGAGAAGCAACTTAACACGGTATAAATTCTTACTTCCTCATCTTTCGAGTTTTACCTCTGCTCATGATACCTTCGTTTGTTGTTGGTCAGCACTCTCTCCTGTTTCCCTCACTGACTATTCTGGAAATCACTCCTTCTTATACCCTCCACCTTTTTGTCTTTTCTCTTAGGTCAGCACTTTCTCAAGTTGTCTTTGATGAAACTAGATCTGAAATGGCTTCTAGTTTATTGATTTGTTCATAAAATATACTGTATGACTGGGCAAGAGGGTGACAAAAAGTCCCCTTGAGGCCGGCCAGGGGGACTCTGCCAGTATTTTTGCATTTAACAATATGAAAGAGCATCTATTTATTTATGTCTTTTGAAGACATAAAACATAACAGGCTGTTTAATCAAAATTAATAGTACCCCCTTTAGTTCTAATAAAAAATTCATTTATCATGATAATATCTTTATAAATGTGAAGTGTCTTCCTCTTAATGATTTTCTAGAACTCTCGTGGTAAATCACATTTTGCTTCTTACTAACCCTGGGAGATAGTTGAAAACAAGAACAGAGTAGCCTGATTACCTGTTTACAGTAAAGACTAAAAATATAGCTTCTTAGAGTTATTTGACATCTTAGAGAGACAATAAGATGTGATCCACTTTTATAAATAACAGAATGATTAAAGAAAGAGAGAAAAGAGAGAAGTCATTTCTCCCAGAATATAAAGAAGTGAAAATGAGTAAGAACAGACAATGTTCATATAACTAACTACGTTATTTTACCTGGTGTGATTGGAAAATAGGGAGTCCTAATTATATATGATTCTAATAGAGAGACTTCCATGCAAAACCAAGGATAACTAATTTTCAAAGAATCAGAATAAAACGAACGATGTTTGGCCCCATGGCTTTATTAAACATAATTTAATTGGACTTAATGATTCAGTAAATGCTCAGGCATTGTACAGGCCTGAGGTCAATGCCGTTGCTCACTCAGGAGTGCAAAACTATGCAGGTTTTACCCAACAATTGTTTCTAGAAAAATTAGTTTGTGTGCCCACAATTTAATTGTGTTTTCTGAGTACATGGACTCACATTAAGTAGGAATTTGCAAGAACGATAAGGGAAGGACTGAAAGTGGGAAGTCAGCCTAATATTAGAGGGGTAGCACAGTACAATAAAAAAGAAACTTAAATATAAATTGGAAGAGGTTATTGATTTTAGGAACTTATAAACTGATCATCTTGTGGCCAAAATCTGACTACGGTGCAGGAATCCTTTGCACTGAACTATAGAGGTTATCTGTTTCCTGTGACAGACCCTCAACAATACATTTTTAACATAACAAATCTCTATGGTTTTGAGGCGGGAGGCCAAGCCCATCACTACCCTGTATGTTCAGTGTCTTTATCTTCCTAGACAAGATTTATGAATGTTCCCAGAATTTCAAGATTTGCCCTGGCAAAATTATTTTAAAATGGTTCTGATCATTTCCCGGAAATTTCTCTTTCACTCTCCCCGTGATGGTATGGCAGGGTTCCCAGACCAGACAAGTTCCATTCGGATGATAAACTGATAAGATGCATATTTCCCTGAGGAGGAAAGAAGGAAGTGGCCTACTTCACCGTTAGGAAAACAAAAAACCTCTTTCAATATTTTATTAAACCATCTCTGGTGCAACCCCATTTCTGTCTCTTCAAATATTTAGAGCAGCTCAATTAGCTTTGGAAAGCAGTTTCCGAGAGCTTTCCGCTAGCTCGTGGCCACAGACAGATGGCATCGAATGACTGGAGTGCGGGGGACGTCTACCCTCTAAGTGAGGGCGAGTAGACGTGGAAGCTGCATGCATGAGGACTCTTGGCAAGAACATAGCTGGTGGCTGCCAGAAACTCAAAGGTCGGAGAAGAGGTTTAGAGATTTCACTACCATGGGAAGTTTCCCATTGTTTGCTTCCTGAATTCGTTTTCTCAGAAGTGTTCTGCCTGCAATGTGCTAGTCTATAGCGATGGTGTATGAGGGTCCAAGAAGTCCGTGGACCATCTGTGCCAGCTTTATCGGTGAGCTGAAATGAGGGTGCAAAGGGAAATTGCATCTGAAAGCTTTCTAAAGTACCACACATTGCATTTTCCAAACACTGTCTTAAAAACCCTATAAGATAGGGATGGTTTTCCTTTTAACTTTTTATTTTGATTTAATTTTAGACTTACAAAAAGTTGCAAAAATAGTACACAGAGTTCCCCTTTATCCCTCGCCCAGCTTGCCTTGCTGTGAACATTTTCTACAATCATAGTTAAATAATCAAAGCCAGGGAATTAACATTAATATGATTCTGTTAAACTACAGACCTTATGCTGATTTCACTGGTTTTTCCACTATTTTCCTTTCTCTGTATTCTTCCTGTGTAAAGATAAGAGCATCCAGACATAAAGTAAACTTACCTAAGGATGTAACCAGCCCAGGTTTGATGCCGAAGCATGTGATTTTTTTTTTTTTTTTTTTTTTTTTTACTACATCACCCTTGCAATATTCTGGAAAAAGCTTTAGATTTTACGACTCTTCAGGAAATCTAATTATTTTCCTGAATCTGCCTTTATTAACTGTGTCTCTGGATCCAAGTCATTTTTCTCTGATCTCAGTGTCCTCGAACGTGCTTTTATCAATTTATTGATATGATTGTAAGATTCTGTTTGTGATTCTGCCATCTACTTGGCTTTGTCTATCTGTTCCGTAGGTTTCTCATCTGTTCAAAGTGCTCAATGCCCATGGTAACCTTTGTAAAAAAAAATATAACATTTGTTTCAGTGATTTATTTCTGTGTTACAAACCCTCTCAACCTAGTGGATTTTATTGATATTTATATAATGTTATTGTGCTTGTGATCACAGTTTCTGTGAGTCAGGAATTTGGACAGGGCATAGTGGGGTGGCTTATTTCTGCTCCATAATTTCTGGGGGCTCAGGTAGAAAGACTCGAAATGGCTGGGAAGGGGTCATTTCTAAAATGGTTTCCCCACTCACATTTTTTGGCATCTTGGCAGGGTTGGACAAAAATGCTGGGCTTACCTGGGTCTGTCCACTAGAGCTGCGATCCCTACCCCCTGGGCCGGACTGATACCAGTTTGCGGCCTGTTAGGAGCTAGGCTGCACCCCTGCCTGAGCTCCACCTCCCTCCAACCCCCATCCATGGAAAAATTGTCTTCCATGAAACTTAGGAACCCAGCTGCATAGCAGGAGGTGAGCGGCAGGTGAGCAACATGCTAGCAAGCGAGGCTTCATCTGTATTTACAGCCGCTCCCTATCGTTCTCATCACCACCTGAGCTCCACCTCCCCACCCCATCCCCACCCGTAGAAAAATTGTCTTCCATGAAACCAGTCCCTGGTGCTAAAAGGTTGGGGACCCCTACACTACAGTGTCAATATGTGGCTATTCCAGTGTGGCAGTGTCAGCCTGCTTCCATGGTGGGTGGCTTCCCCAGAGCAAGTGTCCCAAGAGATCCAAGCAGAAGCTCCATGGCCTTTCTGACATAGCCTGAAAAGTCACTCAGTGCTACTGCCGCCACATGGTTAGGTACCAGCAACTCATAACATAGCCCAGATTCAAGGGGAGACAAACGAGACTTCACTTCTTGATGCAGGAATGGCAAGGTCACACTGCAGAAGAGCATGAGGAATAAGAGATATTGTGGGGGAACATCTTTAAGAAACATAATCTGACACAACATTAAATAAAATAGTGAAAATAAAGAGTTCCCAGCCAAAGAGAATATTCCCTCAAGGTACTCAGTGAATCAAATCAACTATTGCTTGTTAAGGCTCTTGAAGGCAAATAAAACTGTGTCCAGGGCTTTCAGGCTCCATACCAATTACCTGCTACCCAACACGCCTTACCTTCTACCTCTGTTTTTTGTCACAAGCTTTATTTTGCCCCAAGAGGGATTCCATCACATTCCAATATGCAGCACCCTCAGCCTTTGTCACTTCCTGGCTGGGCAACCTGAGTGATCTCTTTAATCTCTGTAAGCCTCTCATTTTAGGTATGAGAAATTTGGGGGTAAATGGATCCTACTGTCCCCTACAGCTCTCTCGCATTCTCTCATTGCATATATGCACGTGGATATATTCCTATACATGGATTTTGTTAATATTTTGCTATGGTAGATTCCTCCTTTTCCCCACCTGATGTAAGTAAATTTTAAGATCCTTGGAATTCCTCACCAGAGGAATTGTCAGTTCACAATCACTACTGCTCTCAGATTCCAAGTTCACCTCCTGAAAGCAAAAGCCACACATGTTCTTATGCATTTGAAGGCCCACATAAATAATACAAAAAGATCATGACAATTTTTAGTGAAGTCATCTGGGCAAAGAAAACCTATTTTCAATTCCAGTGTGGTTTCTAAAACTTTTCGTTTTTTAAATTATTTTTATAGATGTATGGGGTATACGTGCAGATTTGTTACATGGATAATGCACAGTGGTGTAATCTAGGCTTTCTGTGAACTCTCACTCAATTAGCATACATAGTATTCATTAGGTAATTTCTCATCCCGCTCCCCCCCACCCTCCTGCCCTTCTGAGTCTCCAAATATCTATTATTCCACTCTCTATGTGCATGTGTACTCATTATTTAGCTTCCACTTATAAGTGAGAACATATACTGTTTTATTTTCCGTTTCTGAGTTATTTCATGTAAGACGACGGGCTCCAGTTCCATCCGTGTGGCTGCAAAATACATGATTTCATTCTTTTTTATGGCTGAGTAGTAGGGGTATGTGTGTGTGTGTGTGTGTGTGTGTGTGTGTGTGTGTGCTTTATCATTTTCTTTATCCAATCATTGCTAATGGACACTTAAATTGATTCCATATCTCTTTCAAACCTCAGAATTAAAGAACGCAAAACCGAGAACACCTACGTGCAGAATAAATTGTCAATAAGAAGAGTTTTGAAAGCGGTTATTTCCTATTCCTATCAAGGGTGATAATGGCTTCCTTTTGTCAATTCCTGCCTATCTCTTAGCGCTCGGCTCAGTGTCAGCTCCTCAGAGAATTAACTAGGTCAGATTTCCCTATCGTATAAATGCCCAGTACCATTTCTTCTCCTCACACATCATAATTGTAATTGGATAAGTTCATTGTTCAATATCTTTTTCCCTCTGCTTTTGTATAAGCTGCATGAGTGCAGGGGTGGTCTGGCTAACTGGTTACATCCTCTAGCCTCACGCCTAGTACACTTCCTGGCTGCTAATAGGTACTCTGAAAAGGTTGACTATATGAATGCAGAATGTGTAGCTCTCCCAATCCATTATATTGAGATAGAGCTGTCTTTCTATCCAATAATCCTAACCACCAGACCCTTTGAGACTTGCTTTCTCTCAAGCATGGCAGAAGCAGGTGCTCATAGACAAGATGCTCATTTCCCTCCAGCCATCTCCCAGGGGTTGCATACGATGACAGTAGGAAGCTTATTGTTTTATACGTTTTGGAAAAACATCTAATATTCCCACAAAATATTTTATTTGTATTTTTCATCCAGAGGATAAGATGTATTTCCTTGTTTTCGCTTCCTTTTTCTAAGGGAACATCTTTATTTGGCTAACATTACGCTCTTCTTTTACCAATGAGCATACTAGGGAATTTTAAAGGGCTTGGGGTGCTCTCACGACCATCACTCTTAGTCTGATATCGAGCCACGGGACTGTCTGTTTTGCAGATGAAGCAGTGCCCTCTTGATTGTGTGCAAACTTTCTACTGGCTCCCAGCCCAAGTTTTGAGTGATGTTGCAAATGTCAGTTCCCTTGAGGACGTCTCATATGTTTCGTACCAATGGATCAACTTTTTCTTACTCTCCCCACTGTTAAATGGCACTCTTCATTCGGCGTTAGCAAAACAGAGCCAACTTAACATGGAAACTGCAATTTGAAAGTTGGCATACAGTTCCTGTTTATATCTGGCTCGGGCTGGACTGTTATCACTGTTGATAACTGTACCTAACAAGTCAGAAATAACCAAGCTCAAGAAAGTATTCATACTTTCACCCTCCCTGTCAACATGAACTTTAAGATACTAACTAAGTCATATGCTCAAAGACAAGCTTGGTGGAAATATCATAGTCACTCAAAGGCCTGTAATAGCTCCCTAAAAGGCATATCAAACATTTAACATCCAAAGCCTTCCCACTCATTCATTCATTCATTCACTCATTCATCCAGTCGATATTTGCAGTGCAGACAGTATGTGCCAAGTGCTAGGGATAGAGTAGGGAACATGGGGGACCTCCTGCCTGCTCTTGTGTGTCTCGCCCTGTTCTATGAAAGAAGAACTAAGCATAGAATTTGAAGACTTGTTTAAAGTTCTTATGATATCAACAATAATGTCAGGTATATTTTACCTTAAGACAGTTGATATATTCACCACGTGTGCTTTTGGAGAATTGCATGAATTATTTAGGAAATTTAAGCCCAATTCTTTCTTTGACTTTTCCCTTAATTACAGAGATCTGTCTGAAAAATATTTTCCCCAAATTGCACATGTTCCTCAGTTCTGTACTGTGCTCTGACTACGGGGCCATGAACAACTTTTATTTGGTCTAGGTCATTTCCAAATCAAACTTTTGTTGAACACGTGTTGTGTTGCAATCGCCGTGTTAGACTGTGGAGGAGCCAGAACTGTAGTGGGCCTGTTTGGAAGAGCTTCCATGTCTTGAGAAGATGAGACAATGCAGATTGAAGAAACTAAATGGCGTGATTGAGCACGGTTGGGACTGAAGAGGAGAGACGTGGGCTTCCATTCTACCTCAGGAAGTGTTCCCTCTGCTGTATGTATTTTGTGATATTCATATTCAAATAAGGTGACTATTTTAGAATTAGTCTCCTATTAAGTCTTCAGCAAACCACAGTTGACCAAAATTATTGTTATGGATTTTCTCTAATTTTAGTGTTGGGAAGAAAGAGACTGTATAGCCTGCTAAATAGATTTGGGAACCATATATTGCATAAATAGATGGTGTGTGCTTTGTTCATCAGTTACTAGACAAGGCGTCTCACAAAACATCTTTTTTGGGGAACCCAAGATATGTCAGGATAGAATCTTAGATTTGGAATGGAACTTAATGACTATTTTTTAACTTTAATTCATTTCTCCTTTTCATTATGTAGAACCTCAATTCTTAATATGATTATAAAGAGTTTTAATAATATCAACAATTACACTGCCATTATAGGAAGAGCCCACCTACCCCAAGGTTAAAGCAGTCCTTCTGATAACTCGGTAGGGTTCAGTAGGAAAAAAAAAACAAAACATAACCCACCCATATAATTAGAACAGGGTCTTTCTTTCTCACTATTTCCTTTCCTGCTTAGACAAAAACAAAAAAAAGAATGGGGAGGGAAGTGAGAGGAGAGAAAAGCAATTTTCTCTCAGAGATAGATTCTGCTTTCAAAGGTTTTTGACACGGGCTGCACGTTAGAATCACCTGCGGAGCTGTAAGGACACCCTGTTCCTATACCCAATCCCCAGACATTTTGATTTAATTGGTCTGCAGTATGGCTCAGGCATTGGTATTTTCACAAAGATCTTTAGGTGAATGCAACCAGGGAGAAGAATTGCTTCTTTAATATCTTTATATGAATATGATAAGAGTGAAAATTACTTCTTGAGGTCAGGAATTGTTTCTTTTAAAAATTCCTTTTATGAACAGGGTTAAAATCTGGAGTTGCAAATTTGGATATTTATCTAAATACCAAACATATTTTCTCCATGGTCTTTTCAAGTTGGCAACATCACAAAATGAAGCAGACCATATAGCAGTCAGGTGGAAAAAAAATCGGTGATGGAGGCTCTGAAGTGGAAATTGACTTCTTATTGACAAGTCAGGTTAGAGATTAATGAATATTCTTGGTAGAATCAAAAGGTTTCCTGTGGTATCATGTACTACAGGTAAAGGCAATATGGATTTTCATATGAATAGCAATTTAGGATCTAGATGATGTTTATGAAGAAGGCCAAAGCGAGCCATTGTCTTCCTTGATTGATATGATCATTCCAACTGGCAGCTTTGAGATTCAGCAAAACCAAGAATGAAAAATGAGTATGTTTTGACATAATTCAATTTTTATTCTTATTAAGCTTTTAAAATAGGCATGTAATGCAAATAAAGATATGTATGACTTCTTTGTAGATTCTGGGTATTAGTCCTTTGTCAGACATATAGTTTGTAAATATTTTCTCCCATTCTGTAGGTTGTCTATTTACTCTGCTGATTATTTCCTTTGCTGTGTAGAAGCTTTTTAATTTAATTAAGTCACATTTATTTATTTTTGTTGCTGCTGTATTTGCCTGTGGGGTCTTAGTCATAAATCTTTGCCTAGGCTGATGTCTAGAAGAGATTTTCCTATGTTTTCTTCTAGAATTTTTACGGTTTCATGCCTTACATTTAAGTCTTTAACCCGCCTTGAATTAATTTTTGTATATAGCAAGACATAGGGATCCTGTTTCATTCTTCTGCATGTGGCTATCAATTTTCCCAGCACAGTTTATTGAATAGGGTGTCCTTTTCCCAATGTATATTTTTGTCAAAGATCAGTTGGTCATAGCTATATGGATTTATTTCTGGGTTTTCTATTCTTTTCCATTGGTCTATGTCTCTAGTTTTATACCCAGTAGCATGTTATTTGGGTTACTATAGTCTTGTAGTATAATTTAAAGTCAGGTAATGTGATGCCTCCAGATTTGTTCTTTTTGCCTAAGATTGTTTTGAGTATTCAGGCTCTTTTTTGGTTACAAACAAAGCTTAGGAAAAAGAAATCATTTTATCAAAAAGACACCTGCACTTGAATGTTTATTGCAGCACAATTTACAATTGCAAAGATATGAAATCAACCTAAGTGCCCATCAATTCATGTGTGGATAAAGAAAATGTGCTGTGTATCTACTATGGAATACTATTTAGCCTTAAAAAGGAATGAAACAATGTCTTTTGCAGCAACTCAGATGGAACTGGAGATCATTATCCTAAGTGAAGAATCTCAGGAACGGGGAAACAAACACCCCCTGTTCTCACTAATAAGTGGGAGCTAAATGATGGGTACACAAGGGCACAAAGAGACATAAAGGACATTGGAAACCAAGAAGTGGGGAGGATGGGAGAGGGGTGAGGAATAAAAACTTACCTCTCAAGTACAATAAACACAATGTCCTAGTAAAGGGCACACTGAAAGCCCTGACTTCAGCATTATACAAGGTATCCATGCAACAAAAACATTTGTACTCCCTTAATATTTTGAAATTTAAAAAAAATATGTATGTAGCAGGCAAAGGGTTAACAAAACAATGCTTTCTCCTTCTGCCTGAAGATTTGGCCTTCACTTATATATTTAGCTCTGTTTCTCTGCAATCATATATAAGAAGGTATGGGTCAACTTTGTCACTGGGCAACACTGTAAAATTGAACCCTGACTGGTGCTGATGGGCACTGCTCTGCTCGTGGACTGAAAGAGACCTATGAGCACCTGGTAGGAAGCCATAACTCTGGCCTTCTAAGACCGTCTCTCGGGTAACTGTCATGTCTCTTGTGGGGTCCCTGGAAACTATATCTATGGAGTTATTACAAGACGTGTGAGGCATGTGGCTTCTAAGCCAGGGATACCTCACACAGTCTGGATGTGAGTCTTCTAGCTCCTGACAACTGGATCAGCTACTGCAAGGACTTCCACAGGAATACGAGCACTTGAGGATTTCCAGCTGGCAAGCTACATCTCTTGCCCTATAGCTTCTTAGCCCCTGGTTCTCAAAGTGGGGTTTTCCAGTTCAGCAGCAGCAGCAGCATCCCCAAGAAGCTTATTAAAAATTCAAATTCTGTCCCCACCCCCGACACTCCCAGGCCTAAGACATCAGAAATCCAGGTGGAGTGGGGGAAGGATGGGAGCAGTAATCTCTTTTAACAATTCCCCCAGGCGATTCTGACACAGGCTCAAGTTTGACAGCCATTGCTCCAAAGGAGCCTGAGTCAGGAGTGGCCTATGGCACGTCTACGAGTCTGAGAGTTGAGTTGAATGTACAAAAATGATCTTCTCTGTCGAGCATTGTGTGTTAACTATACTCTAAGGTGTGTGATGGGTAGAAGTGGTTTTAGTATTTACTTGGGGCTCAGTTTGGTGTGTATTTCATGGATCATAATATGAGACAAAATAGAAGGTTCCTATTTTGGTGAAACTCACTGACAGTAAATTTGATATATTAAATTCCTTTTCCCTTAAAGCAAAGGTTTTCCTCTGGACAAGGGGGCGGGGAGGAAGGAAGGGTGAAAAAAATACATTTGAGTTGAGGCTCTTTTGCAAGAAACACATCTTAGAGTCTTTCTTCTTAGAGTCTATTGGAATTCGAGGGTGAAGAAGAATGTCATGCAAATATACACATGCATACACACATGTGCACACATGCAAATATATACATTTACATATATATATTTATATATAATTTCACTAGGTGTTTGATTCTCATATGAGTCTTTCTTTTTTAGTAATGCCTCAAAATCTAGAAAGGAATACACCAACTAAATAATTATCTTTGCTCCTTTGAGTTTTGGAACTTGCAAAATTGGTTGAAAACTGCCTGAAAGCTAATCCTGAAGTAGAGACTTCTTTATTGTCATTTTCAGTGTTATCCTCTTGGGCCAAGTTGAAACAATCTCGAATGGCCTGGTCTGACCTGGCTCTGGTTTGAGGGAAATGTAATTAGCTTACGCTTAATATGTACATAGTTAAATGAATAATTGGCGCCAATCATGTGATTGAATAGCCCCTTAGCTTTAATTGGAACCTTTATTTTTGCCATTGAGACACTTGAAAGGTAAAAGGAAAGCTTAAAAAGTGCATTTAAAAGGCTTTTGCTGGCACGATGGATTTTCAATCTTGGTAGAATCCCTTGCTGATCCTACTAAGGGTTTTTTGAAATCATTTGGGTTTTAATCGAGGAGTAGTTTTGCCAGTGGAGTGTGTTAGCATCACAGGGTTACAATGCAAATCTGCCTTTGGACCCTTGCTTCCTGTGTTACTAAGACTCATAGTTTTAAGTGACCCCAACTGTATTAGTCTACTCAGGCTGCCACAACAAAAAAACCATAGACTGGGTGGCTTAAACAATAGATATTTATTTTTTCACAGTTCTGGAGGCTAGAAGTCTGTGATTAACGTGCCAGAAAATTCAGTTTCTAGTAAGCGCACCCTTCCTGGCTCGTAACAGGCCACCTGCTCACAATGTCCTCACGTGGCATTTCCTCCATGCATGGCCATGGAGAGGCAAAGAGCAAATTCTTATAAGGACACCAGTCCTATCGGATCAGGGCCCCACCTTTATGACCTCACTTAACTGTAATTACATATAGCCACTCTTGGGGTTAGGACTTCAGCATATGAATTTGGCCAGGGGTGGGGGAGTTGGGGGTAGAGTGGGGGTAGGGGGACACAAACGTTCACTCTGTACACCAATTCAACAAAAAATATCTTAAGAGTAATTAACAATAATTAAATGGTTCAGATAACTGAAAGATCTGGGATATCTGTCAGAGTTGCTAGATTCAGGGTTAAATCAAATTGTCAGGACTCTGTCCTTATGTATTTCTCAGTGTTGATTTTCATTCTTAGGCAAGTTCTTTTCAAGAGGTGACAAGCTGGCCACATCAGTTCCAAGTTTATAGTCTACCACCTACCTCAGTGAAAAGAAAACTTCACCTTACCACTTGTTTTATTCGGATTCCCAGGATTGTGTCTCTTTCTGTTTATTTGGGCACAAACTCACTCCTAGATCAAATACATTGACAAGGAGGCCAATTGGTCAACCCGGGTTATGTGTCCAATAGCTTGAATAGAGAATAGAGGAGGAGAAGTTATGCAAAGGAAACCATATGCAATAAAATTATGCAAGGGAAACCATATACAATAAAAATAAAAATAAAGATAATAAAATTTATTTTTTTGAAGTGAGCCAGATTTAGAATCACTTCATGAACAAATCAAATATGAAGGCTTAATTATAGTAATTCATTCTCTAACCAGGTATATTTTAAATATTCTTTTTGCTACCTGCATGGCTGGACATGGCGTCTTCCACCCCTTGCTCAGACCCTACTTCCAGAAAGCCAGCTTTGCTTAATTTCTAAATTTATAAATCAATCTATCTTTGCAAACAAATGAGCTGAAATTTGAGAGATTTGAACAATGCCACCTTTTGGAGTATTCCTTCTTCTGTTAGGGATTTAAAAGCACATTATCTTCTTCACTCATGTGAGAGATAAGAGGCTCAGACATTGGATATTTACCAACTAATGTGAAAGATACAAGAATCGTTATGACTGTGCTGATGTTTTTAATGAATAGAAAGCCAAGCGGGTATGGCTGGGTAAGAAATCCACACGAAGCAGTTTGCAGTCTAATCTGAGTGACAGTGCACGCAACAGAAATTTAAAGCCATGTCGGTTTTATAGGCAGAAGAAGCTGGTGCTGAAATCATGAACTCTGAAGTAACTCTCTTATTTATTAGGTTTGTGAACTTGAACAGGTTCCTTAAAACTCTGGACTTTAGTTTCTTCATTTGTAAAATAAAAATAATAGAATCTACCACAGAGGGCTGTTATGGAAATTAAAGAAGTTAATATGTATTAAACATTTCTAAAAGGATCTGGGTACAGAGTAAATACTGGCCATTATTATTTAGAGAGAGGGGCACATGGCCTTTTTTATAATCTATGTTTTCAATAATTTTGTTCAGCATTCAACTAATGGGGACACAGTGGTCTTGGTGATTGATGACAGAAGAGCTTGAGTAAGACTAAGCCTTCTGCTCATAACAATTATAAACTCTAGGAAAAAAATAGAAAAAAAAAATTTCAAGGCACTGGAAAGCAACCGAAAGCAGATGAAATTAGAGGACATTCAACTCTTTAAGGAAGGGCACAACACGGGTGGAGATTCACATTTGTAAGGCACTGAGAGCACTTCCCAAACCGTATCTCTTGGGTGGCCAGAACTGAAGCCAGAGGTTGAAATCCTATTAGCCTGAGGAATCAGAAAACCAGTTTAGAATAGCCAGAGTAGCTTGAAATCAAGGGAAGAAAAACTAGAAAAGAGAGAGACATGGAAGGAGGAGCTGCAAAATGTGGATATAAACGCCTCTCAAATCTTGGGTCGAGCCCTGAACTGCACATGTGTTGGGGGAATAGCCAAGGGGACCCAGAAGAAAACAACAGAAGACTGAGAGAGCTTGGTGGGGATTTCAACTGCTTCCTGGTGCTCAGAGACAGAGTTTGGAGTCTGAGTCCCGTCAAGTTAGAAGACATTGATAAATACCTTGAACTTTTCATTGAAAACCTATAAAGGCCATCCCCTTAGGAATAAACGCTATATATCATGATTGAGAGATTTGCCCTAAAACTAAGGGCATAACCCAAATAGGAATAGCCTCATGAAACATAATATCAAAGCTCAACATATTCAAGGTGATTCACCAACACTTTAATTGCCTGCTAGTACCAAACTCATTGCTCTTCAAAGGACAATTACGGTGAGTCATCTACAATGCTGCTGTACAATCAAAAGCTATTTTGGCCAGGGCAGGTTGAAAATCACTAGACATAGTCAAGAAAAAATAAGTTAATAGAAACAGACCCAGGCATAATCCTGATATTAGAATTAGCAAATACTTTAAATTAATTATCATAAATACATAAAGAGTCTACAGGAAATGATAGATATAACAGAAAAAGAAATGGGGAATTTCAGGAAAAAAATCAGAGACTTTGTCCCTGGCAGATCTATAATATTAGAGATGCTAAAGTTGAGTTTTTCAGGCTGCAGGAAAATGATGCCAGATGACAACTAAGATCTACTAGAAAGCAAGACAAGTAAAGGGCATTGTTAATCTGTGGATAAGTATAAAGACTTTTTCTTTTTTTAAAAAAAATATTTAAAATCAACTGAATGTTCACAGCTGACAAAGGTACACTAATGACAACGTACTGTGAAATTTATAAGCTAGGTGAAAGTAAACTTTAAGCAATAACAAAAGGATTGGGTGAGGATGGAGGATCACTTCAGGTCAGTAGTTCAAGACCAGCCTGAGCAAGAATGAGACCCTGCCTCTACTAAAAATAGAAAAAATTAGCTGGGCATGGTGGTGCGCACCTGTAGCCCCAGCTACTCAGGAGGCTGAGGCAGGAGGATTGCTTGAGCCCAGGGTTTGAGGTTGCTGTGAGCCATGATGATGGCCTGGCACTCTAGCTTGGGCAACAGAGCAAGACTCTGTTTCAAAAAAAAAAAAATTGGAAAGTCTGTAATTGGAATTATACAGTTAAGAGGGTCTTATATATCAAGTGGTATAACATTACTTCAAGGTAAACTATGATAAGTTAAGAACACATATTATAATCACTATGGTAACAACTAAAAGACTAGTGCAAAGAAGAGTATCTAAAAATTCCAGAGATGCTGAGTGTGCCGTGAGCACAGAGGTGGGACGCTGACTAGTTCTTGCACAGACTTCAATGTCATTTCCCTGTTTTCTAATTCTACGGCTAACTTTCGCCTCCTGTCATAGTTGGTCCATTTTTACATGAATTCCGACAGCCTGCATCAGCTAACTTGAAAGGAGATTTGCATTCAGAATTCGTCCTGATTTGTATGCGATGAACATAAAGCAATGATTAGAGCAGAAGGCATTTTGAATGCTTCGCTCCTGCCAGTGAGATTTACGGTCAGTCATGAAACTGCAGCGGCTGGTACCCAAGGACGTGCCTGTAAACAAGACGTTATCCATCAACGAGTCCACATTCGGTGGAAACATTTGAACGGCTAGATGACACAACACCCCAAATGTGTTCCAAATCAGTGCCATCAATGTGGAGCCCACAGCATTTGTCTGAAGGTTATTCTCAGGTACATTTCACCAGCAAGCTGGCAATAATTGAGGATAAATAGAATAAATAAATAAACAAACAAACAAATAAATAAATAAGTAAACTGTGTGCATGGTGACACTCATTTTTTTTATAGAGGGATCAGTCTATTTTTTCGGTGACTGATTTCAAGGACTTTGAGAAAAGGTCAAAGAGTTACCATATAACTGGAGCCATGGCCCACACGGCAGTAGGGGGAGGTGCTGATTACGAAAGAGACATCTGTGACCTGGGACACAAAACTGTCCTGCAACAACATCTGCTTATGTTCCAGGGCAGGTCATTTGTTAGAAGATAGAGACCACACCACTGGTGAGCCAGGCACCTTGGGCAAATTGTCGAAACTTTGGGATTCTTGATTTCTTCAGTTAAAATGTGAGGTGGGCCTGAATGTTAGCCAAGAGGTCTCAGATTCTAATTCAGCAACTGAGTCCCACCTTCCTGCTCAGACAGCTGGGAGCTTCCTCCTCTAAGTACGCCTCTCCGTTTCCCCCAAGCCTTGGTAATTTCAGATTCTGCTTTTATTCACACTGGCAGGACTGGCGACATAATTTATGAAGTCCAGCACAAAATAAAAATTTCAAATTAGTATTTATTCAAACACTAATGAGAGTTTCAAGACAGAGACAGCAGAGCATGAAACCAAGCACAAGGTTTGGAACCTGGGTGACCATCCAGGTGACCACACAGGTGACACACCTATGAAGCCAGCCCTGCTCCCTGGGCTTTGCATATGAATGTTTGGGCAGTGACACAGATTATTCTAAATGACAAATAGGCAAATAGTATGTATTGGATGTTGGCATATTTATAAACCATGACTGTATATACCTGCCTGCTTATAGTATAACTTTGCTATCTAGCATGTTGGAGAAATGATAATAATGTTTAATCCTAATCTTTATTGACTGAAATAGTTAATGTAATTACTAGTAATGGTATTGATTTTTTATACTCACATAACTTGTCACCATACACAGAATGCTTTTCACCTAACACAAATATATTGCTTTCTTAGAATCCTATGAAAAATATAATTATTTTCCAGATTAAGAAACTGAGGCATTGAGGCAGACAATGATTGGTATCTATTTTTTTAAATTATTGGTCTAGTTTTCTATGATACCATGATGCCTCGTTACATCACCCCCCGAAACTTTTTCAAGCTTGCTGGAACCTATAGACACTTCCTCTTAGAAAATTCAAACTGCCTAGGTGCAATTCCCAGTAAAAGATTGATTTAATTAACTCTTTTGTAAAAATAGGACTGGTATAGCAGTTAGGAAACTAGCCTCCGTGCAGCAAACTTTTATGAGTACCGGCTATACGCTAAGCTAACCCTGGCTGCAAGGTCTTTCGTGAGTTTTTTTGTTGGGTACAGAGGAGAGCTGCATGAATGGCTTTGGTTCCACATCGTGTTTCTCACTGCCTGAGCTAGGGTGATGGGTCTTCAGGTATCACAAAGCTCAGGAATTTCTAAACCTCACAATGAAGTTGCTGTTTCAGAAATGAGATGGCATGGTTCCTAAATAATATTGAAACTCTTATCTGCCTAATACTGTGCTATGCCTGCCTTTCATTTCCTGGTGGGGTCTGGGTGGGTAGAGGATAGCCTGGAAAATAAATACATAGGGTCTGGAGTTCAAATTCCAGCTCCTCCACTTACTGTGTGATCTTGGGCAGGTTACTTAACCTCTCTGTGCCTCTAAAATATGGGGAAATATTTGTACCTGCTAGAAAGGATTATTGTGCTGACTAAAAGAAACATAAAACACATAGTTTGCCCCCTAAAAATAAGATAATTATAATTTATTTTTTTAGAAGGAAGTAAAGTGGAGAGGTGATAGAAAAATGTTCCAAAATACTTTTGTTAGCAGCTTGATGAGCCTCCCCAGGAATGGGAAATGAACTAGGGTGAATAACATTTAAAGTGCAGATAATAGTGAGATGACAAAAATGGAAGGAAAATGTGGAAAACCAAACTTACGGGGGAAATGACAATAATAATAGAACTAACAACAAACAAACAAACAGACGAAAAACTCCAAAAATACTTGAAATAAACTTCAGAAGAGGAAAATTAGCCAAATCAGATTATACAAAAAAAGTATAATCTTCAATTCAATTAATTTATTTAACCATAACATGCATTGCACTGAAAAGCGATTTAAAGCAAATGCAAAAGGAGTTTAGAAATTGTTGGAAACAAATAAGGTTGAGGTCATTTGTGGCCATGCTCAAATTCAGATGGCTATAGTTTTGCTTCATGTCAATGCACTCTTGAAATATCTATTTGTAGCATTTTCAAAATAACAGGTAACAGGTTTTTTTTTCTTTAATAATCATTTCTAGTCAGGAGAAAATAAGCTGTAAGCTTGTAAATAAAGCATAATTCCTGCTTTTGGGTAGTCGGGCTTAAAAAAGTCAATGAATGTTTATTGAATTGAATTGAAACACTTAGAAGCATAGGTAGAGTCTTTTCAAAGGACTGTTAATTTAGTTGCTATAATTCACCTCTAGCCTTAAATTTTCTCATGTTGCTCTGTTACCAAAATAGTGTTTATAGCTAATGCCTTTCAGACTCGCAGAGCAGAGGTCCTCCGAGGTCACTGGCCCCATGTTTCAGCCACTGCCTGCACATCCTCATCCTCAGTGGTTTCAGCCACTGCCTGTACATCCTTGTTGAGGCGTGATTTCCGTCTCACAGAGCAATCCCACCAGGAAGCTTTCTATTGAGCTCCTGTTTATTCTCTTTCACATCTAATCCTTGTTCTTCGTAACCTGGGAAAGTCAGAACAAATATTCTACGGAATGCGATTGCTGTTATTTTCGTGGTTAAATCCTGAAGTAGCAAGACACAAGTCCCAGCCTACTTAAACTGGACATTCCTAAAGCTTTGAAGACCTGGCTCAAACTCTGCTCTTCCTCCCCTCTCTCTTTTATTTAGGCATAAATTCACCAGACTTTCCTGTCGATCATTCTTCTTTAAAAATGGTTGCATTCCTTGTCACTCTAACCTTTTCCTTGAGGCTCCGTTTTGCCCAGAACAGAATACAATAAGTGTAGTCTGATGTCAACAAACTAAAGAAATGTTATGAATTCTCTTGTTCTAAACACTTTTCTCTAGCAACACGTAAAATCACATTAATATTTTTGACAGTCACATCACGTGATTCATTCATTCTAAGGTACTTTACATCTTTGTGCCTCGATTTCTTCCCCTGTAGAATTGGGAAGCCAATAATGTGCTTCAAGGCTTTTGTGGAGATTTAGTGAGTAGGTGATTAGAGCAGTGCCTGGTACATGGTAAACTCTCAATAAATGCTAGCTGGTGTTATCATTATTAGTAGTACTGTTACTAATGGTCAATTAAAACTCCTAAATCTTAGTTGTATTGATGTCCACTTACATTCTCCCTTTCCACTGTCACGGAGTTTTTGGTTTTAATTTTTAAGGTCAGTTTGGGGTTTATTAAATACCATCTTGTTAAATTTCCATTATGTCACCTTATCTGGCTCAAGACCCTCTTATCCAGTATAGTCTGTGTTC
Organism: Indri indri; assembly: GCA_004363605.1. Taxonomy (NCBI): domain Eukaryota; kingdom Metazoa; phylum Chordata; class Mammalia; order Primates; family Indriidae; genus Indri; species Indri indri. The sequence continues at coordinate 24,580 of RJWJ010018519.1, forward strand.
CTCTAGGCTGTGTGTTACTGCACATAGATAAGTGTGTCCCCTGTGTGTCCCAGGCTGTCAAGTCACTGTTAAAAGTGTCAGAGTGGACAGTGCTTCAGACAGTGCCCTGCAGCAGACTACTAGAGACATCTCTCCATTGACACTGATTTAATAATTAGTTTTCTTTGGGGATAGACACTCCACCAGTGAAAAGCTCCCAGAATTTATTACCATTCAGCCTATATTCAGTGAGAGATAGATTCTGCATCCAGGGAAGCAGTGTTGGTGTCCCTGCCTTCAAAGGAGCTCCTGTTCTGCATGAGTGCTCAGAGACTTCTGTCACTCTGTGATCTCGTAGGCAAGCTCTTTCAGTACCTGGTAAGTACTTGAAACCATCAAGAGTTCTCTTACTTCACCTGACTATCTCTCTATTAACTGTGTTTTTTTAATTTCTTAAGCTTCCTTCTTTTTGTCAGACCTCTTAGGCAAATTAGAAAGAACATGAGGATTGCTTTTGAGAAAAGCTTCTACAGTGTCACTGAGGATGTTTGGGATCTTGTTTCTGATTCTGGCATGGGGCTAGGGAGGGAGAGACAGGTAAAATAGGGAAACTATAACATACCATTGCACCTGGGATGTTCCCCTTTGTCACAGTGAAGGAGGTAACTACACAGGGACTGGGCCAACTGGGAAGGGCTGAGGGTTGAAATTCCGTCAGCTCATTGAGGTGCTAATCATCACTGAGACAACAAATCCGAGGTTGGTGTTGGGAAGAAATTCAATTAGCAGGTAGAGCACACACACAAAGCATAGCAGACGGAATGGCTGCCATTTTCCCATTTTCCTTGCCAGCAGAATCCTGGTGTGGTTCCTAAATGCTGCCTGTTCCATGTTCATCACCAAGCTGGACATAGTCACTGTGTTCCTCTGGTCAGTGCTTGGCTTAGACACGGGCATGGGGTGCATGGTGTGGGACAAAGGCCGAAGCATAAGGATTATGTCATATTCCGAATGCAGGATTTACTACTATTTTTATTTAGAATGAGGCAATAAGGGGAAACTTCCCCTTTGCCCTCACAAAAGTTTGCTGAAAGGTGAACTCACAATAAAATACATTAATAAGAGAAAGAGGTTTATTTACTGTGCACATGGGAGAATCACAAAGTGATTATTACCCAATATCCCAATGGGGTCCAGAAATTTTTATATCCTCTTTTTAGAGGGGATGAAGACTATATGTAATTCTGTGTAGGGGCAATAAAGGGTTGTTAGGGAGTATGAATGGATGGGGTGAAGAGACTCACCTGTAAATGATTCTATTTGCAAATCATATTAACCTGAGAGACAGGTATTATATTTTAAATGATTTGGGCCAGGTCCGGTTGAATACTTAATCTTCTTTCCTACACTATAGTGAGATAACAGGGAAAGGAAGCCCATCGTTCTTTTTGGTGGGTCTATCTGGTTTATGCAGCTAGAGGGAAAGACCCTTCTAAAGCCTGTTGATCTCTAAGGGCCTTGAATTCAAAATGTTCTTTATACCAAAGAGTTACATTTTGGGGTGATATTTCCTGAGCTCCTTAAAGAGAAAAAAAAAAAAACCAGAACATGGTGTGTGTGTGTGTGTGTGTGTGTGTGTGTGTGTTTATATGGTGGATGTGTGTGTGTGTGTGTGTATTATTTTAAATTGAACAGTTCTGATGGCAAGATGTTCAAGCATGAATTTTGAGTGCAAGATATTTTAAAGCTCTCAAATGGAGTATTTCATTATTGATACCGTTTGACTGTATCATCTATTTTATAGCTCATATAATTGCTGCTCCATAAAAAGCTTATTTAAAAACGTTAGTGAAAAATCCAGAGTTTGCCGTCATTAGCATTTCTTTTCATGTGCTCATTCTTTTTTCCCAGAGGATAGGAAGAAGACACAAACAACAAAAAGGCACTAGAGACAATTGTCTCTTCACTTCTGTTGATAAATCTAGCTGACTTTTAAAGATAACTCTCTCAATTGGATTCTTTTGTTTTTAAATATTTCTGTTCTAAATTGGCAGACATCACAATTATTATCTTTTCAGAGAGAAAGGAAAAAGAATGCTATAGTTACCTTAATTGTAATTTTTTTTTTTTTTTGCTAAATGAATTTCCTCTTCATTTACTATGAAAATTGTACAACACCTACCTAAAATTTGTGATATGGAATATATATTTTAAGAATGCCTAATGCACTCCTAGGACCTATAGGATAAAATAACACTCCAGAGCTTGATGGGCAAACACAACAACAATTTGGCCTTTTCTTTTCTAACTTTCTCTTCCTCTGAAATCCTTTTCAATCCAACCATGTATCATCCTCCTCATGTGTTCACTGAGATTCTTGATCTCCCTTTTTTGTGCCGTGTATAAGAATATTTCACCATGTATGGTTCCATTTCTTTCCCTCTACACATATCTAAGTTCTTCCTGTCATTTCGGGCTCATTCTTTCTAAAGTTTCTTTTAAACTTTGGTCTAACTGTTAGGTTTCAGTCTGAAACCATTGGTTCTTGGAGTGCCCATGGTCGAAGAATGACCAGACATGCCAAAGTTAGGCAAGCATGAAAATGAGGTTTATTGAAGAGAGCAAGGTAGGATTATAGGGCAAGTGCAAGATATAGGTTTACAGAGCATGATACATATGCCATGGATGACGACTGGACCCGTTGTCACAGCAGAGCAATCAAAGTATCAGGATTCACTGGAAAAAAATGAGCCCGAGTAGGGGCCAGAGGATGGAGTTCATGGAGTGTGGCTCAAGTCCTAGAACTTCACCTTAGGAAAGAGTGACTTTGGCAAGTGATTTAAAAACCTCTGGGCCTCAGTTTATGCATCTGAAAAACTAGGATAAGAATATTCATCATGTATGATTTATTACAGGGAAAATTATTTGGAAACTGTATTTAACATACCAAATGGTCTAATAATGTCTAAGGAAAAAATTTATAATAGCTGATCTATGTTTCCTTTCTAGGACCAAACAGGTATGCCAAAAAAATTCCTTGGCTTTCTCTTTTTGCCAAAATATGAGAGAAAGAAGTCCTGATTGCTGCAATATATCCTTAAAATCGCTTGCCTTTGTGTTCTGTAAGGGGGTATAGCAATTTTGAGAAAAACAATAGTGCATTTACTGGTGCATTCTCTTTGAACTTTGAAAATAAGATTTCCTTCCTTGCTGCTTCTGTCCTTTTCCACTTGACAGAAATAGATGACTCATGTCTCCAGGTCTGAAGATGGCAATGATTTAAAGTTTTCAAAGTCACCAGCAAATTCACTGACTTCTCAAAGTCAAGGCTGCGTTTAGACACACAATCAGATTTCCTTTGTCCTTGGGCTGTCAGTTCCAAACTTGGATAATTCTTTCTAACGGGAGTCCAATTTGCTGTCTACATAGCATTACACTATGGGTGGTACCTTAATTTCAATGAGCAAGTTTAAAAAAAGGTCCAAAGTCCAATCTCCATATACTGTTCTTTTCCCTCCTATTCCTATTAGGTATTGGATTTTAAGATGCTCTTTTTTTTTTTTTTTCCTGAGTGACTATAGTTATTTCAAATCTTGAACATAATACCTCCCTTTTTATTTTACCATCTTAATATTTTTTATTTTGCATTTTTCTCATCCAAGTCAGTGTGTTCATTCATCCAAAAGCACAATCGATGCCAGGAAAAACTCTGGAATTTAGATCGCTGTGCTGTATTTTTTTTTTTTTCTCTAAACTTGGCAGAATCAGAAAACAGAAGACAAAAACAAGTACCTTGACAACACAAAAGTGATTGCATAAACAATAGGAATAATGAAAAAGCAGCTTCTGGTACGTGCAAATTTCTGGTAGAGAAACCCTGTGTTGCTAAGGACCTGTATGAGCATAATCGTCGCACTTAACCTTTCGATCTCACAATTTTCCATTTATTAAATGGTGAAATTAATGCTCTTCTTTCTGGGTTGTTAAGTGGGATATTTCAACAAGAGCCCAGACACTAGATCCACACAATATCAAAGCAGCCCATTGAAACATGGTCAAACATGGTCACTTTTTTGTCTACAGGATATGTTAGCTTTAACTGATTTGATTTGTTTTAGTTTTTTTTTAATCTATTGAATTGAGTGATTAATAAAACATTGCAAAATTGTTTAAAGTAACTAATTATCTGAGGAACATGTAAAGAAAACTGAAATTCTTTCCATTTCATGGATTTATGTTGCTCATGGATAGAGAACAGAATTAATTCATTTCTCAAAATACTCCAAGTATTCCCACACACAGTTCAATGGCAGGTAATATTTCATTATAAAGTGATTTAAAATCCCCTAGGACTCAATTACCACCTTAAAAACCATCTCCAGAAAAGTTTTGAATCATGTTATAATTATAGATTTACATTCATACTTAAACTTTCCGACATTTTACTTCATGAAACCATAGGTCCTATTAGTGCTCTATGAATGAGTTGATTGAATAAATCGATGTACAAATAGAAGAACATTTACAGGAGTGAAAAGAAGTGGGTTGTTTACATGACTAAGATGAAGTGGCTCTGCCTCAGTTGCCTTGTTGGCACCATGGGAACAATGTCTGCCTTATGGGATTATGGTGAGAAATGAGGAAAAACTTTAGAGACCACTAATAACTTGATTTAAATGTAATGTGATATATTTTTTTTAGTATGGCAGCATTTGGTTTTTCCAACATTATGAGAAAATGACAGAGTTGATGAATGAAATTTCAAAGCATTCACCTATTTAGGTAGTGTTTAAAAATAACTCATTTGACAGAAGCATTTCTAAAATATGGCATGTGTTTTTTGCCTTTATTAACTAGAACATAATGAACATAATTTAACCTTACTTTAATGACTCATGGTTATTATTATAAAGTGTGTGGCAAAGCGATAATTTTTTCTTGATGGTTAAAGTTTGTAGGACTGATGGCTCCTACACTAACTCATTGCATGGCCCCAGAGTGCTTTGTTTCTCTAATTAGACTATTCCTATCACCAGTCACTTCTCACTATCCTAAAAAGGTGACATTATTGCTTCTAACATTGAGTCCTCTGTAGACTTGGATGAAACAGAGTTTAAAGGAAAAAATAGGAATCTAAGCCTGTAAAGAGTAATAGTACCAGTTTATCTAAAATGCAGAGTAAATAATTTTTACCCCTGGAACTGGAGTGAGTCACTGTGCTACAAAAGTAGAGTGAAACCTTCCCTATTGCACAGCAAGTCAGTTTCTCTGTCCCCCAAACATCTTCATTGGCCTTTTGCACATCAGTCCATATTTATAATTGCATAATCACTCTGCCAGCCTACCTCTTCCATGACGCCATGGTAACCTTAAGAGCAGAAATCGTAAACTATATGTTCTGTCATATTGCCTCACATACACAGTAAGTTTATAATAAGTGCTTTTTAAAAATAAAAGCATAAGAGATTTCCAGGCTCTCTCTGCTCTGTGTCCAAATAGGGCTAATGTGTATCTGTTCAGGATGATTGAAAAATTGTCTAGAATAAAACCATATTAACTAGTGATTGCATCTCATTACAAAATTCAGGATTGATTAATGCAGGTTTCACTTGTATAGAATTTTTTTTTTTATTTTAAAGTTATTCTCCATTTGACAAATAGAAGGAGGGAGGCAGGAGAGAAAAGCATGTAAATGAAAATTAAGTTTATTCATTATTTCAAATCTTTGGAAATTAATTGAAAGCAAAACACATTCTATAAAAAAGACATCGGCACTCAAATGTTTATAGCAGCACAATTTACAATAGCAAGGATGTGGAAACAACCCAAATACCCATCAATACATGAGTGGATTAATAAAATGTGGTATATGTATGTCATGGAGTACTATTCAGCCATAAAAAATGGTGAACTAATAGCTCTTGTATTATCCTGGATGGACCTGGAGGCCATTCTTCTAAGTGAAATATCACAAGAATGCAAAAACAAACACCACATGTACTCACCGTCAAGTTGGAACTAATCGATCAATACTTATGTGCACATACAGAAATAACATTCATTGGAAATCAAGCAGGTGGGGGTGGGGGGAGGAGGGGTAAATTCACATCTAACAGGTACAATAACTTTGACTCAAATAGTACAAAAGCAATTTATGTAACCAAAACGTTTGTACCCCCATAATATTCTGAAATAAAAAAATAATATTTTTCTCTTACGTAAGAAGACAATGATAAGAATTAATCTGATAAAGCCCAGTAAGTAAGTAAACATGTATATTGTTTTCAGGTTGTTGCAGTCAAATAGAGATCATCTTTAAAGCTCCATATAAGTACGGCAAATATTTCTGGAAAACCAAGCTCTTGAAACATGGAGAGTAGCAAACATTATTTTGCGCTTATCATGTTCAGAGGAATGTGAATTCGTTCAGTGTGAAATATTTCTTTAAAAGTTAGTGCTGTCCGGTGCATCTGGCTGCACTGAGAGCTTGGAGTCTGTCAATCTGGTAAGGGGATCCCACTGAGTGTGTTGTTAAAAGTCCCACTGTGCTTTTCTTTCACCTTCCCCTGGTCCTGGCCTCCAGGATCAGCGCACTGGAAGGATTGTCATGACTAGAATTGACCACTGTGTTTAAATTTCCAAAGGAGCCAGCATTCTTTGATTTTTCTTCTGTCCAAACCACATGTTACTTGTACCTGACCAAAACGGCCATTTTATTTAAAGAGTGATAAGCTTCCGGCAAGCCCTACAAAGATAATATTAGGAAAGTAACTGGTGAAATCATTGACCTTTACGATAACTATTCTGGCTTTTTGGAGTAAAAATTCCAATTTGATTTGATTTGGCTTTAGGAGTTTTGAATGGAAGGTACAGGAGGAACGCCTGGGGCTGCCAGGGACTGCCTTTGTCTGCTTGCCAGGAAGTCCCTGGTGTGGCTTCCATGA